>JAKSZT010054437.1:411487-431857 GCA_026826555.1 Tolypeutes matacus | reverse complement strand
CCCTTTAATTCTTGATTTTACTTATTTGCATCTTCTCCCTTTTTGGCTTTGTTAATCCTGATAATGGTTTGTCTATTTTATTGATCTTCTAAAAAAACCAGTTTTTAGTTTTGTTGATTTTCTCTATTTCTTTTGTTCTTAATTTCATTTATTTCTGCTCTAAGCTTTTATATTTTTTTCTGCTTGATTTGGGATAGGTTTGCTATTCTTTTTCTAGTTTGTCCAGTTGTTCGGTTACTTCTTTGATTTTAGTTCTTTCTTCTTTATAAATATAGGTATTTAGGGCTCTTAATTTAACTCTCAGCACTGTCTTTGCTGCATCTAATAAGATTTAATAAGATTTCTCCTTTTCATTTATCTAGTTATCTACTAATTTCTCTTGCAATTTCTTCTTTGACCCACTGATTGTTTAAGAGTGTTGTTTAGCCTGCATCTATTTTCAAATTTCCCCCCATTTCCAATTATTATTGATTTCCAGTTTCATTGAATTATGGTCAGAGAAGGTGCTTTGTATAATTTCAATCTTGATTGATAGCTGTGTTGTGGCCCAACATGTGGTCTACCATGGAGAAAGATCCATCAACATTTGAGGAGAATGTATAACCCTATAGATTTGGGGTACAATGTTCTATATATGTCTGTTAAATCTGGCTCATTTATAATATAGTTCAAGTTCTCTGTTCCTTTTTTGATCTTCTTTCTAGTTCTATCTATTGATGTGAGTGGTATGTCGGAGTTTCTTTTATTGTAGAGATATCTACTACTCCATTCAGTTTTGCCAGAGTTTGCCTTAAGTATTTTGGGGTACCCTAGTTACGTACATGGGTATTTATGGTTGTTAATTCTTTGTTTTGGATTGTCCCTTTTATTAACTTGTAATGGCATTGTGTATCTCATCATTTTTTTTTTATATTTATCAAATTTAATGGTTGCCAAATGGATATACGCATTATTAAGACAAGAAACTAGTGGATTCAGAACTACTTGATATTGTAATTTTTTTTGTTAAATGCAATAATTATTACTCTTAGTTTTATATTTTGCTTTTGTGAATTCTTTTCTTTATACAAATACTTAACACTGTAGTTATAGCTAACTAAAAGTATGCCTTATTGCTTTTAAAGTCTATGTATTCTGACACTGATATAGCTAACCCTGCTATCCTTTGCTTAATATTTGCATGAAATATCTTTTTCCAACCTTTCACTTTCAGTCAATTGCATCTTAGGGGCTAAGGTGAGTATCCTACAGACAGCGTATTGATGGCTCATGTTTTCCTATCCATTCTTTCAGCTTATGTCTTTTGATTGGGGAGTTTAATCCACTGACATTCAATTATTACCGTAAAAGCATTCATTACTTCAGCCATTTTATCCTTTGGTTTTCATCTGCCATATCTTATTTTTGTCCGTCCTTTCATCTTTTTGCTTACCCTTTATGATAGTCTTTATTTCTACACTCTCCTCCAAACCTTTCTCTCTTGTCTTTTCTTTTCTGGCAACAGAATTACCTTTAGTGTTTCCTGAGGAGCTGAATACTTGTGTGAAAACTCTCTTATTTTTGTTTACCTTTGAATATTTTAAGCACACTGTTTTGCCAGATACAGAATTCTTGGCTGGCTGTTTTTCTTTCAGTACCAATGCCTTCTTGCCTCCATGGTTTCTGAAGAGAAATCCACACTATGTCTTATTGGGCATCACTTGTGTGTAATGTTTGTTTCTCCCTTGCTGCTTTCTGAATTTTCACTTTATCTTTGGCATCTGGCATTCTGCATACTTTGTCTTTCGGTAGGTCTATTCTAATTGGAGTATGCTTTACTTCCTGGACATGTATATTTATGATTTCATGAGATTTGGGAAATTTTCAGCCATTATCTCCTCAATTATTCTTTCTATCTCTTTTCCCTTCTCATCTCCTACTGTAACCCCCATAACATACGTTGCTACACATCATTTAATCATTCAAATCCCTGAGCTCCTGCTCAATTTTTCCACTCATTTTTCTGTTTTTCTTTCTTTTCAACTCCAGTTTTTCCTCTACATCCTGATTCTTTCTTCTATGATTGTAAATCTGCTATTGTGTGCCTTTATTTTATTTTTAATCTCACTTATTGTGTCTTTCATTCTCATAAGCTCTGTTACTTTTCTAACCCAGATTTCAAAATTTTCTTTGTGTTCACTAAGTAACTTTTAATGTCTTCCATTTCTTTAGCTATGTTGTCCTTCAACTTCATGATTTGATTTAGGAGATTTGTATGAACCTCGTTGATTAGCTGTTTCAAGTCCTATGTCTTATCTGGAGATTTGATTTGTTCTTTTGTCTTAGTCTTCTTAACCTCTTTTTTCTTTGTATGGCTTGTAATTTTTTTTTTCTGATGTCTAGTCATTTGATGCTGCTGCTGAGTTTACTCTGATGTTCCGTTTCTCTCTCTTGCCTGGGTATTTACTGTTAAGTGGTTCTGCGCTATCACTGTTATTTGACTCTTGGTTTAACTTGTTCTAGACATTTAGGATTGCCTCTCTTTAATTGCTCATTATTGGCTTAGGACGCAATAATGGGGTGCAGGCCAGTGTCCAAGTGCCTTGGAGAGGTTGGTAGTAAAAGCATCTACTTGCTTCTTTTATTATTTTTTTTTCTTTTTTTAATGCACTTTTCTGGTCTGGCCAGGAGATAGTGCTCTTTGGCCGACATCTCAGCTAAGACCTCAGATGCTAGGGGGAGTGCATTCAATGTAATGGCTCAGGTGGGTCAGTGGTGCAGAAGCATTATCCTCAGTTCTGGCCAAGTCTCACAAACAAACTTTCTCAGAGGATGTTCTCCATATGTGGCTGGCCACACCCTCCCTCCCTCTGCCATTTCAGCAACCAGTCTGGGGCAGTAGGGAGGGTGTTTGAGAAGGCAAATTACTTTTAGCTCCCTGTAGGCTGTCAGGGCAAACAATATCATGACCCCATCTGGCTGGAAGTGTGTGACCCTTCTAATGCCGCAGACCAAGTTCATTGGACAAAATCTGACTTTGCTGTAATTGGTGTCACTACATCTCCCCTTTCTTGGGGAAGAGGATCCCTGAAACCCCTCAGTCTGCAGCCACTGCAGTCCACAGAGTGCTATTTGTTCCATAGATTGGGGGATGGGTGCCTACTGCTGCTTTTGCAGCTCTACTCATGGGATTTTTCAGCCAGCTAACATTCCTTTCTTTCACCTCTCTCTCCTCTGAGTCCTGTCTCACCTTCTCCTGATGTTCTAAGCTGCAGACCAGTCCTCCAAACAGCTTCTGCCTGTTCTCTAGCTATTTCTTCTGGGAGAGAACTGATCTCCCACCTATCTAATCCTCCATCTTCCTGAAAATCCTATGGTATTATCTTATAAACATTTTTATTTCTATAAATTTAGTAGTGATATCTCCATTTTCCATTCGATTTTAGTTGTTTCTTTTCTATTTTTTTCCTCGTTAATCTAGTTAAAGGATTGTTGATTTTCTTCAAAGAACCAGGTTTTCATTTTGTTTATTCCCTCGATTATTTTCTATTCTCTGTTTCATTTATCTCCACTCTATTCATAATCATTTCCTTCCTTCTGTTGACTTTGGATCTAAGTTGCTCTTCTTTTCCTAGTTTCTCAGGAAGTAACATTAGGTTATTAATTTGCATTCTTTCTTCTTTTTTAATATAGATGTTCAAATCGCTAAATTTCTCTCTGATCACTGCTTTCACTACATCTCATAGGTTTGGGTATGTTGACTTTTCATTTTTATTTAGTTCTAAGTATTTTCTAATTCCCCCTGTAATTTGTCTTTATCCAATTGGTTTTTAAGTTTGTGCACTTTAATTTCCACATAATTGTGAATTTTCCAGTTTTCCATCTTTTATTAAGTTCTAGCTTCATTCTATTACAGTCAGAGCAATTACTTTCATTTTTTTTTATTTTTTATTTTTTATTTTTATTTTTTTAAATTTATTTAACAATTACTTTTATGATTTAAAGTTTATTAAATTTATTGAGACTTTTCTTGTGCCCCAACATATGATCTATCCTGGAGAATGATCCAAGCGCATTTGAAAAGAATGTTTCTTTTACTGTTGTTGGATGAAGTCTTCCTTATATACTTTTATTTATTATTGAATTATAGTATTGTTCAGGTATTGTATTTCCTTGTCAATCTTTTGCCTAGACATTCAATCCAGTATTTAAAATTGTGTGACAGAATCTCCAAATATTATTACAAAACTATTTCTCCATTCAATTTTGTCAATGTTCGCTTTATATATTTTGGGACATTTTTATTAGGTGCATACATGTTTATAACATTATCATAGGGTTTTATTATTCTGAAATTAATTAGTGGTTTAGAAAGGCAAAAAAGAAATACATAAATAAACCAATAAATGCACACTGAAAAATTAGATGAGTGGCCTGAAGGAACAGTAGAGTCATAACTAAGCCAACAGGTAGGAGAAAAGGAAGGCTAATGTAGGGTTAAATTCAGAGAAGGGATCTCTGAAGAATTATCATTAATATGAGAATGTGGGAAAATGAGTGTGGAGTAAAAATGTGTATGTAGAGATTGGAGTAGGAATGGAAGTTTACAATAATGCTCAATGTAGAGATAACATCAGTGCTCCTTTGTGTATGTGTGGTTCTGAGATGGTGTATCAAAGATTAATCTCTGGATTTTTAAGGAACTGCTATTTACAATTGGAGACTTGAAGAAGATTATTATTTACTTGTGGGGTGAAAGCTAATTGTTTCAGTTTGAGATATATTTCAGTTTAGAGGTCTGTAACAGACACAAACTAAATTTAAAACTTAGAAATAAAATCCAGGCAGTAGTTTTGAACACAGCACAGAAGAGTTCTGGCAAAAATGGAAGCAATTAAAGAAATGCATGAAATTTCCAAGATATTATGTAGCATTGAATTTTGAGATGCTTCAATAGTATTGCTTTAGAATTTCTTGATGATGACATTGGGAAGGAGTGACTAGAGCAGTTTGGAGACAGTCAACAGACTCAGACATCAAATAAATTCCTAAGAAAAGCAAACTTCCCTCAAAGAAGCCATGGTCCAATTCTAATTTCATTCCATGTAAAAAGTAGATACACTCCCACAGTCGGGAGATGTTTGTGTGGGATGTGGAGATGTTTGTGTGGGACTGTGGGAGATGTTTGTGTGGGATGTGATGGGAGGTGTGGGAGGTGGGCAACATGGGAATCCCAGTGGGTTCCGTGTAATATTTTGGGTAATCTAAGCACCTCTTAAAATATATGTATGTATATATATATAAACAACATTTTTGTAAGCAAATACACATATATGCATATATATTTATATATCATTTTGCAAATGTTTGTATGTATTGTGAGAATTTTGATTTTTACCCATAATAAAAAAAAAAAAAAAAAAAGTAGATACACTCATTGGATCTAAATTTGAGAAGAGTACTGGTAATCTTAATGATCTTTATTTATGCTGAAATCAGAAGTTATATTAGAAATCCACCGGCTGAGGGGAAGTAAGAAAATGGTAAATAGATGTAGATGGCTCTATAAGTTTGATTGTAAAAAGGATAAAAATGGGACAGGAGCTGGGAGAACATAGTTTCACAGTTGGTTTTTATTTCAAGCTGGAAGACAGTGTGTTTAAACCATGAAAGGATGGTATGGGAAAATATATGGAGAGATGGCTGGTAAAGGTAATTTAGTGTATAGTCAATAATTAAACTTTACTGAGAAAGTATCAAAGAAAGGAATCCATTTAGAGAAATTGGATAGTCAGGGGTAGAGACGATTCTTAACCTTAATTTTACTTTTCACAAAAGCGGAGGAGTAACTGAAGGTTGTGACTACATGAATACCTGTAGATTCCATAACATTGAGTTGAGGTAGTTTGTCAAATTAATAATTCCTCTCTGTAGTAGGAGGCAAAATCATCTGTTAAAATTGAAGAGAGGTAGTGCCGAACTTCGCCTCGCCTAAGTTCCCGGGCAGAGGACGGATGTTGTGGCTGGCTGCGGAGGCTTGCGTTTACTTCTTCTAGAGCAGGTTCAGGATCCTGCCCTGGGGCTGAGGCGGCAGTGGCAGCAGGGGGAGGGCGTGAGCAGATGTTTGGGGGGATGGACAGCCCACGGAGGTCGCAGGGCTAGGAGCCAGTGCTTAAGCTCAGGCGATGGCCTGCTCATCTCCTCCCAGTCGCTTCTCCTACCAGAATCTCTGTACACCTTAGACGTATTTAAGCAAATGGAACCAAGATAGGCATGAAGCCTCCGTCTTACAGATGAATGTGTAGTCACTGTTGAAGCAAAACAAATGCTTAACTAACTTGACAGTCTTGGTGTGTTTAAATTTTTTTGTTTGCAAATATGCATACTATGTCTCTACCAATGAAACCTTTGGGTAGTGAACAGTTATATGAGGACCCAGATCTGGGAGGCAAACCCCAAGAGGCAGAGGCCAGAAAACAGAATCAGAACAATATGACTTGCAATGCTTTCCAGAACCTTAATGTGAATGGCCAAGGCCTGAAGCATCTCTTCCAGCACAAGCATAGGAGAGCATCAGTCTATGCACCCGGTGTGCTGCAAATTCAGGCAGAGCCAGAACTTCAAATGAATCTGGAAAACCAGAACACGTGTGCTGAGATTGATGGTGTCTCCACCCACCACACAGATTTGAATCAAGTACTGCATCAGACCCAAGTGTCTCCCAAGGTGAAGAGAGAGATGAGCTTGGATAGTTGGTGGGGCAAGCCAGAGGTCCCAAAGGGAAGTCCTCAAATCAACAGGAGATCTGGCCATCCCAGGTCTTCTTCCAGGACAGATGTTCCTACCAGCTCAGCTGTGGTGGAAATGGCTTGTGCTGCTGCTGCTGCATGTCTACCAGGAAAAGAGGCAACTGCAGATAAGATTGAGTAGTTGGAAGTAAGCAGCCTTGCCCAGACATCCAGCGCAGTGGCCTCTAATACCGGTGGCAATATCCACATGGACTCCATGGATGGAACACCAGACTCTCAGCAAACCAAGGCAGTTATTGTTCACCTGCAGCTGAAGATCATGAGGCTCACAGAATGGATCAAGTTTGCACCACCAGGATGACAACGTTGTCGAGTACTTGAAGCTTGCCAAAATTGCAGACAAGCAGCAGGCAGTCCACATCAAGCAGGTCTTTGAGAAGAAGAACAAGAAATCCACCCAGACCCTCCTCCAGCTACAAAAGAAGCTTGAACACTACCACCAGAAGCTCCGGGAGGTAGAAAGGAATGGGATCCTACACCAACCAAAGGATGCCTTCAGGGACATGCAAGGTCTGAATGATGTGGGAGCAAAGATGACTGGCTTCAGTGAGAGAGTGTGGTGGACAGTGTCAAGGGTGCACTCTCCAGTTTCTCCCAGGCTACCCCATTCATCAGCAGGGCCTGTGGTCTCAAAGCCCAGAGAGATTGCTTCATTCATTCAGAATAAATTTCGCAGTGCAGACAACATCTCCAATCTGAAGGACTCTTTATAGGAGAGGCCAGTGGAGGATGGGGGGTAGACTTTAGGGAAGATTTCACTTTCAATAGAGCCCAAAATATGATAGGGAGAAAGATTGTTTTAGTGCCACACCAGGTTCAGTGGGAGCCACAGCACCACTGGGGGCATCACTGTAGAAACATCCAGCTCCAAAACAAACACCCGGGACATGCAGAGCTCAGGATTTGATGCACTACAACAAGAGATCCAAGAGATCTGGGAAACAGAGGAATCCTTTGAGAACCTCAAGGAACATTACTAAAGGGACTATTCTTTAATTATGCAGGCCTTAAAGGAGGAGCATTATAGGTGTGAATGATTAGAAGAACCACTAAATGACTTAACAGAGCTCCACCAGAATGAAATTTGAAGTTGAAATAAGAATTAACCAGAATAGAAGAGAAAATCACCTATCAGCCCTATGAATGGGCCTGGGACATCCAGGAGGCCTTGGAGGCATGCTAGACCCACATCTCTAAATGGAGCTATAGCAGCAACAGCAGCAGGTAGTGCAGCTGGAAGAGCTAGAGAAGTTTTTGGGTAAACTCTTCAACATCCTTCTGGCTATGATGGTAGTCCTTTCGGTCTTTGTCTCCACAGTGGCCAACTGTGTGGTTCCCCACATGAAGACTTACAACAGGATGTTCAGCACTTTATTCCTCATGGTTTTCATTGCCTGTCTCTGGAAGCACTGGGATGCCCTCTTTAGATACGTGGAGCATTTCTTTTCATCCCCCAGATGATGCTGGCACAAGAAGGCAGCTGCTCCCCTACCCTCTGGTGAGTTTATGCAGTGAAGAATTAGACAGCAACTTACCTATCCTGAAGCTTTCTACAACAACAAAAGAGTTGAGTGAATCCATTTACATTTAATATTTTCTTTTTTAATTCAAGAGATGCAATTGCAATAGTATTTTTAGATTTTATCCAAGAAGTATTTTGGGCAAAAATCTTAGATAATTTGTAGGTAGCATGGTTTTTCTTAGGATGCAAATCTTAAGACAATCCTTTAATATGAACTAACAGTCTGGGGGACACTGAAAGGCATTCTAAATTGTGACTTGAATGACTGCACTAAACCCACTGAGAAGGTGAGAAAACCTGATTCAGGCAAACTAGTTCAACCCAGCCCTCTGCTTTGTCTGGGCTCACCACCTTTCCTCCTCCCAAACTAACTTTTCTGTGAAGTCTTACCATATTCCATGCCTGAATTTTTGGGTTCAGGTGGATTTTCCTTGTCCATGGAAGAAGACATGGATTTCCCAGATCTTTTCACCCAAGTTCGCCACTCATGCTAACCTGGGATGTATGATAACTTTTGAACCTTATCCTTTAACCTTTGTTGGAATACAAAAGTGAGAGCATCATGCCCCATGGGATCACTGCACAGCCCTACTACAGCATTTTGAAGTAACCCTCTAAGCACTTAATTTTAATAAAAATTCCTTGGCTACACTTTTAAAGGTTTTAAAATATATGTATACTCACCAATTTTAAAACAAATATCTGAATAAGATACTTGAGGAATGTACTACTCAAACTCTCAATGCTTCCTTATAGTTTATAATAATGTTATTATTATTGGGTTTTTTTGGGACAGGGTTAGGTGGGTCTTTTATTTTTCCTTTGAAATAAAGAAGTGATAGTTTTAAGTGGAAAAAAGTGAAGGGATAGGGACAAAAGAGATTCAAAAGGCATGGAGGTTTGACATATATACAGAACATCAAAGAATGGTTTACTTACCAAGGCACAGTACCATTTCTAATGTATGCAAAGGCCATTGGGTATTTGTGACTGTATTGAGACCAGGATCAATATCCTAGTCATGTGCTGTGTCAAATGAAACCATGGAATAGGCAGTTATAGGCAGATTCACTGGCGATTTGGAACTTGATCAGCAGATGTGGTGAAATGGTCAAAAGACATAATTATGTTGGTCTTAGAAAATATGTGTTAAAATGAATAACAGGGGACTAAACTGGGCAGTAAAAATGAGGAGTAGTGGAGACTGATGTTTACAAAGTGGGGTCAATACACTAGAGGTTCCTGTGTGGGATGTAGGAGGAGAACCTGGACATATGGAGTTTGGTAGACAGGCAGAGAGCTAGGTTCAAATTCTTGCTATACCATTTTCTAGCTATGGAAATTTGTCATGTTATTAAAGCTTTCTGAATCTCATTTTACCTGTCATGTTAAATGGTTATATGAAGCATAACCAGCAATGTGAAGGTGAGGAATAAATAAGCAAATATAAACTACCAAGCACAGAGTCGTATGTACTACAACCTTATTTTCTTTTCATTTTGCTGGTTGTCAAATTCAAAGAGCTGATTTAATTCTTCTTCTGTTTTCATACAAACCTTTGTTATTTTTCCATGAAACATACTTAGTTAATAACAATACTAGAGATGATATTTATATTTTACAAACGCTTTCACATATATACATTATGAAATGTATTAGTGTTGCTGCTGCTGATAATTACTATAGTACAGGGTTCCAGCTATAAATTGAGGAATATTTCACGAGGAACAACCATATTTCCCCCGTAATCTCTTCACTGTATATTTTACAAGCCCTATGGGGTTCCTGAGGCTTAAAAATAGCTGTTATATACTCAGGGTTTTCCAGAGAATTGGCTCATGTATCATAGGCATTGGCAAATTCAAACTTTGGAGTTGCCATCCACAGGCTAGAAACTCCAACAGTTATTATTGTAGTCCTTAGTACCAGTTCCTCAAGGAAGGTGCTTGTTGGAAATTCCAGAAAGAGTCAGTGTTGGTGTTTAAGAAGACATTCTTCTGACTGTGGAAATCTTCATTCTTGCCTTTAAGACCTCCAAATGATTGGATGAGATTACCACATTTCAAAGAAAAATTTTTGTTGATGAGAGATGCAATCAACTGTGTACACAAATCCTATTTACAGAATACCTTCACAATAACAAGTAGGCTACTGTTTGACAAAACAATTGTACTCTATAGTGTAACCAAATTGGCACATGTAATTAACTGTCATCATTCACCCCTTTTCAATTTACCACCCATATGCATCTCCTTAAACCAAACTTAATCTCCAAATAAATAAAATAACAGAGTCATACTTCCACTAAACTTAATATATCTATTTGTCCTACATACAACTGAAAACCTTCTAATACTTTCCCCAAAAGAGGATGCAAGTCTTTGGAAGATGTCCAATCGTATTCTAGATATCCTGTATCTTAAATACTATGACAAAGTTAATTCTACTTATATGATAAAGGGATAAGAGAAGAAAGAAAAGAAAGATATGATGGATAGTTAAATATGCAAAAACACATTTATAATAAAACAAGGAAGAATTACTCATTGCCATTAGACTCCTCTTTCTGAAACTGGTCATATGGTCATACCTTACATTTATAAGTATCTTCTTCCACTATCCACTCTATCCTCAACAAGTACCTTAGGTGGTCATAGTTCTTTGTGTGGTTGGGTGAACAAAACTTTCATTCCTGAATGGCCTGTGCCAGCAGTAGTCATGCCGGTATTGGTCATGGCAGTTTTTAATTACACAAGACATGGTAATAGTAAGAGACACCCTCAGGGAACTCCTGTATCTCCAGACATACTTTCCTACCTCCATTGTATAGTAGCAGTCTGGTTTCCCCTTGGAAACCAGGATGGATCACTATAGCCAGGGCAGTAATTTCCTTCTTTGCCTGTTGATTCAGAGGCATGATGAACCCAAAGTGGTCATGTGGCCATCTTAACTTCCACTTAAACAGACTCATTATTGTGTCTTCTGGTGGAAATGCTCCTCTCTTTGTAAACAAAACCTCTAACCCAGCAGTGCATATGGTCATAGGGATAGGGAGTAAAATGTTTTCTAGTGGATCGTTAGTGAGTGGTGCCACAAAGTTTCCACCCCTTGATTCCTGGACCCAAGAACCCTGGGTATGGAAGAAAGAACAACATAGATTGGATGCCAGTTTAGAATCATATATACCCTCCAAATCCAAGGAGGCCAAATACATGCCTCTTTTTGGTTGCAGGAGGGGCCAAATGGTACACCTTATTCTTCATTTTAGAAGGGCTATTTCAACATGCTCCACACCACTTGATGACTGACAATTTCACTGATGGGGAAGGCCCCTGGAATTTTTTGGATTTATTTCCTACCCTTGGATACAACAAATGTGAAATCTAAAATAGTTTTAACTTCTTGTTCACTATGTCCAATTAACATTATATCAATTCATTAAACAAGTATGATTATTTTGTGGAAGGGAAAGCCAATTCAGGTCCCTGAGGACTAAATTATTACATACGGCTGGAGAGATGGTATACCCATAAGTTAGAATGGCAAAGGTGTGTTGCTGGCCTTGACAGGTGGAAACAA
This sequence comes from Tolypeutes matacus, assembly GCA_026826555.1. NCBI lineage: Eukaryota > Metazoa > Chordata > Mammalia > Cingulata > Chlamyphoridae > Tolypeutes > Tolypeutes matacus. Next base: position 419,968 of record JAKSZT010054437.1, on the reverse strand, counting down.
ACTTTCTGGTGGTCTTTAACAACAGGCATCAAGAAATAAAGCAACTTCTAGATCAATAACTGCTTACCAGTTACCAAAAGAAGTATTAATTTACTCAATCAATGATACTCCCCTATAATAGTGACCTGCACTATGGTTCATTACCTGGCTAAGTTGAAAATAATCCCTCTTATTCTTCAAGATCTATCTGTTTTCTGTGCAGTCCAAATAGGAGTGTTGAATGGGGATGTGGTGGGAATCACTTCCTCTGCAATTTTCAAGTCCTTGATGGTGGTACTAATCTCTGTAATCCCTCCAGGTATACAATATTGCTTTTGATTTACTATATTCTTACTTAAAGGCAGTTTCATTAGCTTGCAGTTGGCTTTCCATACTACAACCCTCATTCCACATGTCAGGGAACCATTGTGTGGTTTCTGCCTGTTACTGGCAGATGGGTTAAGGGAACCACTGACTGTGAGACAAACCTGAGCTAAAACCCCATGGATCACCTGGACTCCTAAAGACTTACCTTGACTGGTGGACAACAGTGATGATTTGGGTCTCCTGGAATTAGTGTCAGTTCAGAGCTACTTTAAAGACTAAATAATTTTAAATTTCTTTATTTGAAAAAGCACCTCCCTACACCCCATCCTATATTCTCCTCCCACAGGACACCATTTTCAGAGTCTGGCATTTCTTTTTTCTGGGCTTAGTCCCTCCATTTCGGTTCCATCTGTTTCTTTGCTGTACCTGCCTAAACCGTGGGATCTCTAATTTTGTCTCCTGTTTGTAGAGGTGATGATGTCATTAACTTTAGTACTTTAGGATCAAACTTTGATGATAGATTTCATTTTTTCTGTTTCATGTTTTCCTCAAAAGGTTCTTAGGAAACTATTGTTGTTGTTTTCTTTTTCCTTTTCCTCCCAGTTTCTTTGTATAATTCTTGTGCTGTTTCTTTTTAATAATTTTTCTTCGTATTAGATGAGCCCTTCTGAAACAATTTCTTTGCCAAGATGGTTATATATTTTTTTTTTCTCTTAGAATATAATTTATTTTTTGAGTGAATGTTTGAGACAAGAGCTGTGTCAAGTATTTCATGTGCCTTTGAAACTGGCTCAGAGAGTTGCCCAACGTATCTTTTTTTTTTTTTTTTTTTTTTAATTTATTTTTATTGTGGGTGAAATAACAGATATTTTAGAGCTGGTCTTTGCAATATGGTGGCCACTAGCTATTATATTTTGAAGATTTCAATATCAATTAAATTAAACAAAATACATCTCTCAATTGCACTAGCCATATTTCAAGGGAGTATATAAAATGTATATCTAAATATGTTGGATAATTATAAAACAAAAAAACAGTTCATGCACTAACGCATAAGTGTAGAACAATATGAGCAACTTTGACATATTCTGCATGCAACACATTCATATCCCCTTCCCTCACATGCAGACATAATTAGCACCCTTATTTTTGTGATTATCGATCATTTGATCTTTGTTAAGCATTCATCACATTTTAAGAATTCCTCAAAAATATATAGAATTTTCTGTGTATCTTCTACTTGTTGCCTTCCACTGAACAAGCAGCAAGAATCACCCCAAAAGGAAAAACAGGGGAAGGCCCAGCCATGACTGCTCCAAGATGCCCCACAATGGGGTCTATTGTGATTCTGAAGAAAAACACTGAACATCAAGTTGATCAGCCCTTAAGCATTTATTAGGGAAACTTATAAAAATGTGTTGCTACCCTGTGACAGACAGTAAGATGGCAGGAAGTTCACCTGAGGATATCTGTACCTTTGTCAAGAGCACTACAGATTTTACAGGGCTGAGAGGAAAATGTGGCTGAATGCCATACACTTGCATACAAGTTTTGGAAAACATCTGGGCACGTGCTCTTTTCTTAAAACTGATGAGTCTGACCAGGCAGTATTTAATGTTATAGCAGCAAAAGCTGAGTGTGCTACCAAGGATTTATGGGAAGGAATGCCTTGGGTAGGGTTGGGGGGCAGAGACAAAGTCAGTCCTCAGCCAGGTAGGAGATGCTGTATGTATCATAAACTATTTTACCCACAAATGACTTCATGCTTTATGTCTCTCTGGGAAGAGTTTATATTGTACAAGACCAGATTTGTAAGGTTCTTTCATGTTAGTGTATGTAACTGTTCTTTCTTCATTCTTTAATGAACATTCCATTTATTTGATTTTCCCCTCCAGGGGAAAAGTCCAGAAAATCTCCACCTCCAGTCTGTGCAACTTTTTGCCACTCTTTTAAGTGATTGTGGTTTTGCAATTCAGGATGTTGCCCTTTTTTTTTGGAAGTGTGAATTTGCAGTTTTTTCTGAGATATGCTTCCTCATGAATCTTCTTCCACACTCATCTATGTTCAGTTTTTTCTTCTAACTTATGCATCAGCACCTCAGAATTCTAGTTTATGTAAGGATGGGGTTTAAACTTATTTCAAAATTTCCTACTTGTTTTCACCAATTCTTCAAGCCATAATATCCTGGGTAAACATTTTAAAAATTAACATTTAAAAAATAATGCTGTCCATTTGTAGTGTATATAGAAGGAATGTCCTTTCCAAGACATGAAAGCAGAAGGGCTGGGAAAGGGAAGTCCATACTAGCAGGTGGCCCACCCCTCCTCAGCAGGAGAATGTTTGATGCCAAGAGAGCAATCAGTCTGCTTCAAAGGAATAAGTGCTCAAACCCATGATTTACTGTTCTGTGAACCCACTCAATCCCCCCCCCCATAGGTATGATTTCCTCCTCTAGGTATGCACTCACTGTTAATTATTTGCTAGGCTATGTGCACCCTCAAACTGCTCTATGCATTAGCTAAAACCCTCTTTGTGCTGTTGGACCCTATATAACCTTTGTTTCCCTGCTGAGTGGTACAGTTGCTGCCTAACCAACCATCATGAAGACTTGAGTAATAAATGACATGACTGCTTCTGAACTTCAATGTGGTTTCTTTGGAATATCGAAAGTATTCAGGGGCTTGACCTCCAGCATTATGATGGGAATAGTTAGCAGAATATTCCAGAGAATCCCATAAGGGATAAGGTTGGTGAAAGCATGTCAGCCATTCCAGATACTGTAGGGGAGAACCTACAGTACATGGTGTAGTATGCAGGGAGAATCTTGGGGTGGTCAAGCATATCGATGTGGTACAAGCTTGCTCAGCTGGTAGACACTTGGGGACCCATGAGGGAGTTGGGAGATGTTCCGGCTGGAATAATGCAGATAGAGAAGAGAGTAAAGGGAATTTTATTAAGAAGATAAAGCAATGTGTGGTGGCTTCAAGCATTGCATGGTGATTCCTCCTTACTTTGTGTGATAGTACTAACAAGCAGTTAGCAGCTAAAACAAGGGCAAGGTTGGAATGGGTTCTCTGACTAGTACAAGTAGATCAGAAGAAAGATTCAACTAAGAAATCCGAGGAAGCACAAGAAGAGGTGCAGACAAGGGTCAGCTGATATACTTGGGTTAGAGGAAAGAAGAATTACAGCTAGAAAGGAATTTGCAGACTTCCACCTCTGCCTTAGTGACAGGTCTCTCTGAGAAACTAGATAAGAAGGTGATAGTGATTCAGATGTAGAAACTATAGAAGAATCTTTAAATCATGTTAAACAATGTGTGCAAAGGAAGGCTAAATCACAGATACAACATCCCACACAAGCAGAAGTGCTAAATAAGGCACTTGCCAGTCAAACCATGCTTGTAAGAAAACATTCTGCTAAAGCATTAACTAAGAAAAGGAAAACATTCCAAGCAGCAACTCTGCAAACCCACTGCTGCCTAAAGACTATGGGCTAGTGAGGGCTGATAGAATTAAACTGCTGGAAAAGTAGAAAAACTTAAAACTGTTTTGTTTTGATGCTAATTCTAATTGGGTCTGAATAGCCACATTGATAAAAATCGGTGCTGTTAAAGTTTAGTAACTTTTGAACTGAACAACGCTATGGCAGTAAGAGAAAAATATTGAGAAATGTTAGCAGCTTTTGTAAGCCTGCAATTAAAAATATAGTGCAAAACTGAAAGCTCATTATACTTGTGTAAACTGTGTAAAAGTTTAAATGGGATGTTACTTTGCCAATGTTTTAAGTTTTAGACACAATTTATTTTTATTAGAATTTTTATCAATGTGTTAAAAGGAATTTCCAGTTTTATATCAATAGCTTACTCCTGAACTTTGAGCCTGAAAAGTATCCTCATAAAGAGTAATCCAGAATACATGTGCTAAATGTCTGTCTGTCTAAACTGCTAAATTAGAGCTTGACTGCATCTATACTGCTATTCCTAACTTGTTTATGATTACTAATAAAAATGTTTCCAAGAGCATGCTTGTGTATTACAGGCAACATGGATTCCAGAAGAGATCTTAAAAGCAGTAAAAATCACAGATGTGAAGTGATGGAGACCTTGGAGAGAGATACACCAAAGGAGTAAGAATTATGAGTCAAATTAATAAGCTTTATGTTTCTGTTGTTTTTTAACTCTTTTTGTGTTTCTCTGTTTGTTCAGTGTATATTTTGATACTTCCAGATGGTAATATTAAATTAACAAATGAAAATCCTTAAAAGAGCTTTATTCAAATAGCTCCAAAATTAAATAAGCACTTATATTGGTAAATGACTATGAATACTAATAAGCTACATTATCATTATGTGTGTTAAAACTTTAAAATGATGAAAATTGTAAGTTTTGACTCATGAAATTATTACAAACCTCTTTCTAGAAAAAAAAGTGTTTTTGCCTAAATTGAAATGAATAGTTTATTTTTTATCCACAGAACAGAATGAGGGATATGAGACTTGCATGGATATAGAAAGAAGTAAAAGGTTTGTAGAAGTGCTGACCAAAATGTGATGTTTGTTTAAGGGAATGTGTTTTGTCCTAAGAAAAGATGACTTGTTTTCATAAAGTCAGAATGGAAGTATTCCAGACAAAACTTGAATGCATGTGGCAAGTTATAGAAGGTATTGAAAGGCCAAGATGGCGTTAGTGTAGGAGGGCGCACACTGCAAGCTCCCAGAGCAAGGCGGATTGTGGACGGGGTCCTGCCCGGGGGTCTGTGCTGTGCACACGTGGAGTGAGAAGCTTGGGACATCTATCTGCGCGGATCGGCGGCATGGACCGAACGGTGGAGATTCGTGAGTTTTGAGGCTGCCGGTGGAGGTTGGCACAGGCGGCTGAGTCCCGCGGTTAGGGAAAAAAATAAATAAATAAAACGGCATTTGGAGCCATGGGCGGGGCGAAAAAGTTTTATTTTCTGGGGATCTGGCTGCCTGGCGCCCCTTGGACCTTGTGTGGGCAGAGCAGACAAGCTAATCAGCACCCTGTGAACTGGGGGGGGGGGGTTTGGTCGGGAAAGGCAGCTGATTTCCCTAGCTACCCAGGGATAAGACCTGGGCCGCTGCGGAGCCAGGAGGAAGGGACACTTCCCAAAAAAGGGAGGGTTCGGTTGGAAGACAGGGAAGGGTATTTATATTTTTAAACATTGATCTGGCTACCTGCACCGCCCCATAGCTTTGGGGAGCAGATAAGCCGACCTGAAGCACCATTAGGCTGAGAGCAGACGCGAATCTGCACTCAAACTGATTTACTGAGCAGCCCGGTGACGCTGGAGCTCGGCGCCAGAAGGGGCGGAATCCGCCGTCTTTAGCACTCCTCACTGACTAACATCAGAGCTTCAGCTAACCTGGGGAGTCCGGAAAGTGGGACATGCTTGATTAATTTCCACGGGACCAGCTAGGGTCCCTTCTGTAATGGGGTTGGTCTAGAGGAGGAATTATTTTGGGTCCGGCATTTGGCTAAAAAAAAAAAAAAAGTGAGGTCACCTCAACAAATGAAAAATAAATTCTTTTTAATTTAGTTTAATAGCTAAAAGCTGCTTCAGGACCTGCATATAGAACCCTGTGGGGAAATTCATTGATAAAAACAAGTAGGCAGGATGGATCCACATGGACCCTAGGGGAATCATTGACCCCCCTTAGCTCTGTTTGACTGCTTGCCTGTGTGGATCTTTGGTTTCTCTCTGTTAATTTCTGGTCTATTGCTATTATTCCTGTTTTCCTCCCCCCTTCATTTTTCCTTCTATTTTTTTTTTTTAATACGTGCTGCCAGCTTGTCGCTTCTTTGCTGGGCTTCTTATTCAGTAATTTCCCACTCACTGTATTCATTGATTCTGTATTACAAACTATCGCTTATCCTTCCTGCATCTTTCTGCCTTCTGTTTTCTGCTGTGGCTCTTAGAGACAACATTTTTTCATAGGCCCACAACTTAAGGTTGTCAATTTCTATCCCATCTATTTTGTTTTCTTCTTCTTCTTTTTTCTTTTTTTTTTTTATTAGTATTAACTTTTTCCTTTCAGACCTTTCTCTACTATTTCTCACCCTCCTCATAATTCTAGCCTTCCAAATCACTATATATATATATTCCTCCATTTGTTTTCCCAGTCCATTGTAGGAACTCCATATTTTTTCCAAGTACTCTACACTGCTTACACAAGATAAATATTCATCTCATTAAGTCTCATTTTGCCCCTCTTCTAACTTTTATCAAAATTTCTATTATCCTTCTTCCTTCCTTACATCTTTTGATTCCTCTGGCCCTAACCTTTTGCCTTCAAGGGAACATAGAAAGAAGCAAGGAAATAAAATAAGAAGAAAAACTGCCAAAGAGAAAACTTAACTCACACGCAGAACCAACAGCTAAATAAAATTCTAGAGCATAGAGAAATCAACTGAACAAACCCATGAAGATAATATGATGACGAGAGGGCAACAGAAAAATACAAATGACTCTGAGAAACTGGAAAACATGGACCAGTCCAATGCACAAAATAAAAACCAGGAAGCAATGCAGTACATCGAACAACTAATCAAAGCTATCCAAACAAATATCATGGACCAACTTAAAGAACTGAAGGAAGAGATTAAGGATATAAAGAAGACACTGGGAGAACATACTGAAGAAATAGCTAAGACACCTAAAAAGGTAATGGATATGATGGCGAACAAAGACACAAGTCAAGAAATGAAAAAGACGCTGGACTCACATGGCAGCAGAATTGAACAGGCAGAGGAAAGGATTAGTGATATGGAAGACAATACAGTTGAAATCAAAGAGATTGTAGAAAAGATAGACAAAAAGATAGAAAAAATCCAGTATGGTCTCAGGGAATTAACCGATAATGCAAGACGCACAAACATACTCATTATGGGCATCCCAGAAGGAGAAGAGAAGGGAAAGGGAACAGAAGGAGTGTTGAAGGAAGTTATTGCTGAAAACTTCCCAACTCTATTGAGAGAGATGGATGTGCAGATCCAGGAAGCACAGCACAGCCCAAATAGTATAAATCCCAACAGGCCAACTCCAAGACATATACTTGTCAAATTGTTCAATGCTCAAGACAAAGAGAAAATACTCAAGGCAGCAAGAGAAAAGAGAACCATCACATACAAGGGAAGCACAATAAGATTAAGTGCTGATTTCTCAGCTGAAACCATGGAGGCAAGAAGGCAGTGGTATGACATAGTCAAAACACTAAAAGAAAAAAACTTCCAGCCATGAATTCTCTATCCAGCAAAATTGGCATTCAAAAATGACGGAGAGTTCAAAATATTCACAGATAAACAGCATTTAAGAAAGTATGTCAAGAAGAAACCAGCACTTCAAGAAATACTAAAGGAATCTCTACAAGTTGAAAGGAAAAAACGAAGGAGAGAGAGTTGGAGGAGAGTTTAAAAACAACTGAAAACTCAAAAAGAGAAACAAAACAACATATGACATACATTAACCCTAAGAAAAAATGACTGGAGTAAGAAATTCGTTACGAGTAATAACACTGAATGTTAATGGATTAAATTCACCAATCAAAAGACACAGAATGGCAGAATGGATAAGAAAATATGATCCATCTATATGCTGTCTACAAGAAACCCACCTTCGGCCCCGGGATTCAAGGAGGATGAAAGTGAATGCCTGGAAAACCATTTTACAAGCTAACAATAGCCAAAAAAGGCAGGAGTAGCTATTCTAATATCAGACAAATTAGACTTTAAATGCAAAACTATTGTAAGAGACAAAGATGGACACTACATATTAGTAAAAGGAGTAATCTCTCAAGAAGAGAGAACAATCATCAACATTTACGCACCTATTCTAGGTGCCTGAAAATACGTGCGGCAAACTCTGGAAAAACTAAGAGGAGAAATAAATTCCTCTACAATTATAGCAAGGGACTTCAACACACCACTATCATCATTAGACAGAACATCTAGGCAGAGAATTAATAAAGAAACTAAGGCACTCAACAACACATTAGGAGATTTGGACTTAATAGACATATACAGAACACTACACCCAAATACAGCGGGATTTACATTCTTCTCCAGTGCACATGGAACATACTCCAAAATAGACCACATGCTAGGCCACAAAACAACACTCAATGAATTCAGAAAGATTGAGATTATACAAAGTAATT
>JAKSZT010054437.1:333654-391842 GCA_026826555.1 Tolypeutes matacus | reverse complement strand
TAAAAAGTACAATACTTTCCACACTAAAAACTCCAAAATAATTAATGACCTTTCTGGGGTTCTTGGGGGAACTGAAAACCCTACATCCCTCATTTTGATCAGATATTAGAATCAGTGTATGTGTTAATCAGGAAAGGTTGTGCATGGAAATAAGAAGATCTCCCCAGCAGTCTGCTTTTGAAAGAGTAAAACGGGCAATAACACATGCTCAAACAGTAAGAGTGGTGGACCTTGACTTACCCTGTGAAATGGATGTTGCCAGCACCAATATTGACGTTGGATGGGGTGTGTGGCAAAAGCAACATTCTAAACAAATAACCCTTGGGTTTTAATCACAATTGTGGAAAGGGTCTAAAGTCCTATATAGCCCATTAGAAAAGCAACTGTGTGGAGCATACTGTGTCCTTTTTCAAGTGAAAGGCTTAACCCAAAAGTGTTCATTCACTTTTAGATAGCCATCCCTATCCAGGGGTGGATAGCAGATACTAAAAAGAAGGAACAATGGACTGTCATGGGTTGCCCTTTGTGAGGGAATGATCTGTGAAGGATATATGGGACACCTGCCTATGATGACAAGTAACTATCTATCATATCCCTTCCCATTCTTCTAATTCCCCTCTCAGAATGTTGAAGCAGATGCCTTCATGAAGATCCAAAGCCATATCATTAAGACCCAAGAAGCAGCAGAGTGGTTCCACAGGAAAAGTGGAAATTGTGGCTGCTAGAACTTTTGGCAGCAGTTCCAGCTGCCTGTTACTCACCAACAGCTCATGGACATTATCCATGAGTGTCCATAGTGCTCCCTCCAACAACTGCAACAATTACCTCATGAGATAAGACATATTGGCCAAGCACAGACTCCAACTGCATGATGGCAGGTGGATTACATCAGTCCCCTCCCAATCTTGGAAGGGGCAAGGTACACTTTCATTGCTGCTGACACTGCCATGGGACTCTTGTAACTAGCCAGTTACTATTTGCTGCCTAGAAAATGTAAGTGCCCTATATGAGGAGCCAGCCCAAATGTACAGTGACCAAATAACTCCATTTACTAGTCACCTCATGCAATCTTTTTTTTTTTTTATCACAACTTTTTTTTAGTTTTATTTTTAATATTTTAAAAATTTAATATTTTCTTTATTTTTTAAAAGATACTTAGGTTATATAAATGTTACATTAAAAAAATAGAGATTCCCATATGGCCCACCTCCCACACCTCCCACAACCTCCACATAAACATCCTTTTTTTTTTTTTTTTTTTTTTTTTAATTATAAAATTTTACATTTATTTTTTTTTATTTTATTTTTTAAAATTTATTTCCCAAAAATTTGACTTATTATTTTCTTTTACATTTGTTTGTGTCTCAGTAACTATTTCTTTTTTTTTTGCTTACAAAAATGTTATTTATATATACGTATATTTTAAGAGGTGCTTAGATTACCCAAAATATTACACGGAACCCACTGGGATTCCCATGTTGCCCACCTCCAATCTTAAACTATGAGCCAGGATATTGTTTGGACTTTTTACAACTTTTAATCTACTTGTAACTCCACTGGTGCAGGTATTATAGAAAGAATGAATGACCTTTTAATGGAACAAATAAAAGATGATAATAGATCTTTACAACAATGGACTAAGAGGCCTTATCCAGCATTAACCTCTTGAAATTCAGCACTGTGGGCTGTAGCCCTGGCTGCAGTTAAGTTGGTAACAGCAGGACCAAGGCAGGCATTAAGATTATGAGTTAAAGTGCCAGCTGCACTACAGCCCAAAAGGGGAAGTAATAATAATTTGTTGTTGCCTATGCCTCAAACTATATTAACTGGGAAAATCAAGGTCATTTGGCTGTGGTACTGGCCTATGCAGCCTCACTGGCTGGGAATCTCAAGCATATGGGAAATAGGAGTTATCAAAAACATTTTTATGAGACCACAGTTTATACAACAAACTCCAATAAGAATGTTTATTAATAATCCAAGTTCTCCTATTCCCACTAGGGCCTTATGTGTATCTATGTAAACTCTTCTTGTGCCTAGTTTTTAATATCACTGAAGGAAACTCAGAGAATTTAGAAGGGGAAAATTCATGAATTTGGAAGCTTCCTCATAAAACAACCCTACCTGGTACTTTGTTATTTACTAACGGAAATGTTACTTAACATGTGTTTATTAGTCTCCTTGTTATTAGGGTGAACATTTATTATTCTGCTGCTTACTGTATTGTTGTTGTGGTATATGGTTGCAATGCTCCAATACTCTGACCATCACAGAAGATCTAAGATATCACAGAAGATTGGAGGGCAGATTGTACAGTGGAAAGAGCATTAGGTTTGATTTAGGGTATGTAGAAAGAATGCCCTTTCCAGGAACTGAAGACAGAAGGGCTGGAAGGGGGAAGACCACACCCTCCAGTGGCCCACTCCTGCTCAACAGGAGAGAGCCTGACACAAAAAGAGCAATCAGTCTACTTAAAAGGAATGTTAAGTGCTCAAACCCATGATTTACTGTTCTGGGAACCCACATGATTCCTCCACCCCAGTAGGCACAATTTCTCCTAATAGGTACACACTCACTGTTAAATATTTGCTGGGCTACATGCACCCTTAATCTGCTCTAAGCATTAGTTAAACCCCTCTATGTGCTGTTGACCCCTATATAAATTTTATTTCACTGCGGTTGCTGCCTGACTGGCCATTATCAGGACTTGTGAGTAATAAATGGCAAGACTACTGCTGGCCTTCCATGTGGTATTCAGTCAAATTTCCAGGGCTCAACCTCTTGCATTACATCATTATTGCAGCACTTTCAAATAATGCCCCCAAGCATTGATATTTTTTTCACATTCTCGACCTGATTCTGATGTACATCCAAGTTCAGCAGCAACTGACCTACAGTGCCTATTTTCTACTTAACTTTAATTATCCCTTTTATTTCAGTTCAGAAATTATCTCTTAAATAATTAGAAAGCAAATATCTATTCTCCAGTATTTTAATAAGTTACAAATTTTATTTACATTCTCAAAATGCACTCCTATCTTTTCCTATGTATGTGGATCTTGCTATATTTGCAATAATGACCTTGAGAATCTTCTTATTCTGCACTTGAACACTCTGATTTGTAATTTATTTTTCCAATATTCCAATAATTGTGCCCTTATATTGTTATAATTTTATAGAACTAATTTTTTGTGTGTTATATATTCAGTGACATACAGAATGTTTTTCCACTAGTTTCCACTAGGCTTTTTGGTCACTGAGGCAAGGAACACTAATAATGCACACCCCTTACACTTAATCTAGTCATTTTTCTTGCCATCAATTTTGATAAGATTCTAGCTTTCCAAAAATTAATTAGTGGAAAGGTAATGATTGCCTTGTGCAATAGGAAACTTTGTGTCACATAAATTGTTTACTGAAGTTTTTTTCATATGCCAGGTACAGTTTTAGGTGCTTAACTTGAAGCATTTCATTTATTTAATCTAATAGCTCCCCCCAAAAGATCTACCAGGTAGTCAATAGTTGAACACAAAGCCAAAAGTTTTTCAGGAACTATATACAAGTACAGGACTGTAAAAACTGCTAGATCCCTGAGGAGAGTGACTCCTGAGCTTTTCCCTTACAGAATAACATGGAAGCTTTGTGGTTGGCACCTTTACCCAAAATCTCAGCTTTCAGTCTACCTTGAATGCCAAGCCTGCTGCCAAAGCCCCTTCTCAAGCCCAGCTCTTCCTGTGCCTCTTCCAGGCTCAAGCAGCTTTCATGGCCCATTGACACTAATCAAACTCTAAAACACATTAAACTCTTGATTCCTAAACTTGGTTTTCAGGCTCACTATCTTCCCTTTCCAGAATCACCTCCACTGCTTCTCAGCACTTTACCTGTTTCCTATTCACACTATTCTCCATGTACCTCTATCAACCCTCTCTTTCCTGGCCTTCTAGGCTGAACTGAAGTCCTGCCTTCCTTGAGCATTGGGGTTCCACCATCCATCACTCAAATCTACATCATGGGAGCTTGACCTGAATGGAACTTCTTGAGCCAGTGATTATACTTGGAAATCACAGATATGTCCACAAAGAAAATGCTAAAATGATGGGCAAGTTTTAGAACCACCTTCCAATAGCACTGTTTGCTACTCATCACAAGAACAGGGCAAGCTCAAAGCTGCAGGAGCAGTGTACTGTGGGGAAAGGACACTGGAATGGCAGTCAGGGTATAGGGCCCCAGTTTGTTTCCTCCTTGTGATGCCTAATTATAAGTGAAGTCCCCATGAAGGGGGATAGAGATGATGGAGCATCACATTAATCCCAATCAAGAAGTTGATAAGATGCCTGACTCTGTCCCCACCTCTCTGCCCCTGTTTCTGTGAACAATGTTAACCGATTTTTTAAAGTAAACTCTCTTTTCACCTAAGAAAGAATAAGAGAAAAAAGACAGCTTAACAAATTATGGAAGCATTACTTTAAAAATTTCTGTCCAGACACAGTTATCTTATTTAATCCTAAAAACAAACTCAATTATTTCTCCAGTGTTCAGAAAGATGAATAAATGAACACAAATTTGTTAAATGACATGACCAAGTTCTCCTTGTTAATGAAGAAAATGAAAAAAATACTTGATCATATTCACATCTCATAAAATTCAATCCCATATTCTATTTTTGACCTTTAGCATTGATATAATATCTGCTTTATTTTTACTATAATATTACACTATTGCTGTTAATTATAATCTATAATTACATTAATCAAATTTTCCCCATGCATCACCATATTCTTAACACCTTGTAATAGAGGAGCATTCTTGTATTTGTATTATTAACCACAATCCTCATATACCACTGTATTTAGTTCATATTAGTGGGACCATATACTATTCCTCCTTCTGTGTCTAGGTTATTTTACTCAACATAATGTCTTCAAGGTTCATTCTTGTTGTCATATACATCCAAGTTCTTTTCTTCTTACAGCTTAATAATATTCCATTGTATGTAGATACCATGTTTTGTTTATCCATTTATCGATTGATGGGCACTTAGTTTGTTTCCATCTTTTAGCAATTGTGAATAATGTCACAATGAAGATCCATGTGCAAATATTGGTTCACACCCTTGCTTTCAGTTCCTCTGAAAATATTCCTAGTAGCAGGATTGCTGGATCATTTGGCAGTTCTATCATTAGCTTCCTGAGGAATTGCCAAACAGAAGCTGCACCATTTTACATTCCCACCAACTGTTAAGAAGTGTTTCTATTTCTCCACATCCTTTCCAGCACAGGTAGTTTTCTGTTTTTTTCTTTTTTAATAATGGCCATTCTGTAAGGAGAAATGATGTCTCATTGTAGTTTGCTCTGCATGTTAACACATTTTCGTCCTAGTGTCCCAGCCACATGACCTTGATGAAGAGGCTGCTCTAGGCCCCCTCATACTGGAGTTTCTCTGCAGCTTCTCCATGCAGGTGAGGGACAGGACAGAGACAGCCTGGGTGAAGGGGCTCCCCAGGCCTACAAGGTCTACTCAGATGTAGGTACTAATGTCATTACTAAGGTCAAGCTGTGTAAAAAGACCCATGATAATGCCTAGAACACTGGGTACTTCATAAATGAGAGCTATTAACAAAAAAGTATCTGTGTGTGCACACAAACACATACACATAAAGTCACTTAGACACACAGACACTCACAACTGCTTAATCTTCCTGAATCTCAAGGGAAAACCCTGGGAGGACCCCAGCACTGAGTGTGCTCCAGGAGCCATTTTTGTCCAAAAGTTGGTGAGGTGGAGAAGAGCATCAGAGGAGAATCTCCAGGAAGCCACAGGAAAAGTGAGCCCCTGCCCAGACAGACAGCACCTCCATGACCAGCATGTGCTCTTTGGAGCCAGTACTGGTGGGAAGGAGCATACAGGATCCTGTCTGGAGCTTACAAATAGTGGTGACTCTGGGGCTTCCAGATTCGGCATTGGTGACTGGAGATAGCAGAAGGGAGAGGGGACATCCCAGCTTCACTTAAACCATCACAGTCCTAAATCACTGGGTACAATTCCTCCCCAGACTGTCAGGCCCAAATGAACCACAGGCAATGGAGTTAAAACTTAATTTACACATGAGGAAACTGAAGCACAGAGTGGAAGGGATGTATCAGTGTTCACAAGCTGAGTAAGAAATTTTATCTGGTCTATCAAGCCTGTTCAGATCCTAAGCCCATGTTAATGGTGACATAAAAAAAAATTTAATCTGCTTCCTCCATCCCACAAGAGTTTGGGCTCTGATCTCTACACTGTAAAAGGCATATGAGAAACCAGTTGAGATAGGGTAAGAAATTGTAAAAATCCCTGGCTCCCTCTAGGTCCTGTCCAGAATTAGGTCCACAGCAAAGCACAAATCACTGATGTCAGAGATGTCCCTGAGTCTGCTGGGACAATTTAGTTGTGGGACCATTGGCAAGTTTCCTCCTCTGGTTCTTAGACTACCAATAAATGTTAAAAATCTCCAGGCAGCATAAGAATCCTGTGAAATGATATCTACAGGTGTGTTCATAGCATATTTATGCATAATAGCCCCAAACTGGAACCGGTCCAGGCTTCTATCAATAGGAAAAAAAATATATAAAATTGATCAAAACCTACTGAAGCATTGTTACTAACCAAGGCATATAGTTTATATTATGGTTTACACTTTGCATCACACAATTTTATAGGTTTTGACAAATTATATACTGGCCTGTATCCATCATTGCATTGTCATAAAGGACAATTCTAGTGTCCCCAAAAATGCCCCATGTTACACTTATTCTTCCCTCTCCCTCCCCTCAGAACCTCTGGTGACCTCTGCCTTTTATCAACAGTACAAGTTCTTCCATTACTAGAATTATGTCTAATTTTCTCCATAGCATTTCCCCCTATGTTTGCTCATTCCTCAATATTGAGAATTTGGGGATGGTGATGCCCACTCTGCTTCCAAATTAAGACGTGTTCCCTTCGTGTCTCTGGCTCATTTTTTAATCAGCTCCTTTGTTTTTATTGTTGCATCTCCTCATACATCATGGATATTAAACACTTATAAGATATGTGATTTTCAAATATCTTCTCCCATTAAGTCAGATAATTTTTCATTCTTTTGACAAAGTCCTTTGAGGTTAAAAAGTGTTTAATTTTGAAGAGGTCAAATTTTCTATTTTTTTATTTTATTGCTTGTACTTTGGTTGTAAGGGCCAAGAAATCAAAAACTACCACAAAATCTTGAATATGTTTCCCTAAATTTACTTCTAGTAGTTTTATGGTCCTGGATTTTATATTTATGTCTTTGATCCATTTTGAGTTGATTCTTATATAGGGAGTGAGAAAGGGGTCTTCTTTCATTCTTTTGGTTATGGATATCAGGTTCTCCCAATACAATTTATTGAAAAGGTTATTTTTTCCCAACAACATAGACTTCGTAGGTTTGTCAAAAACATTTGGCTGTAGATTCATTTCTGGAATTTCAATTCTATTCTACTGATTGATATGTCTATCTTTATGCCCAAACCATGTTCTTTTGAGCACTGTAGCTTTGTAATAGGATCAGAGAGTGAAATTCCTCCCACATAACTCTTCTTCTTTGGAAGGCTTGTTATTTGGACCACTTTTCCTTCCAAATCAATTAGATAATTGTCTTTTCTATTTCTTTGAACTTGGTTGTTGGAATTTTTAAAATATATTTTTATTTATTTTTACAAGATACATAGAATACATAAAATGTTACATAAGAAATATAATGGATTTCTATATGCCCC
Source organism: Tolypeutes matacus (assembly GCA_026826555.1). Lineage (NCBI taxonomy): Eukaryota > Metazoa > Chordata > Mammalia > Cingulata > Chlamyphoridae > Tolypeutes > Tolypeutes matacus. Next base: position 384,070 of record JAKSZT010054437.1, on the reverse strand, counting down.
ACTCTCCACACTTCCCACTTTTTCCCACATTAACAATTTCTTTCATTAGTGTGGCACATTCATTGCAATTGATGAACAGATTTTGAAACATTGCTAATAAGCAAGGATTATAGTTTACATTGTACTTTACACCCTCTCTCACTTAATTATGTAGGTTATGGCAGGATATATAATGCCCTGTATCTGTCACTGCAATGTCATTCAGGACAGTTCCAAGTTGCAAAAATGCCCACATATTACACCTCTTTTTCCCTCTCCTTGACTTCAGCACCTCCCAGTGGCCACTATCTCCACTTCAATTGATATCATTTCTTCCATTGCTCAAATCCCAATAAGTCTATAGTAGAATACCAGTAAGTCAACCTTAGTCCATATTTTATTCTCCAATCCTGAGGATTCTGGGATGGTGATGCCCACTCCACTTCTAATAGAGAAGGAGTTTTTAGCTCATATGGCTGATGGATTTTACTCCTTTGCTTGTAGTTGTAGACTCTCTCAGTTTCTTGGTGTGGTGGTTGTCCATCCTCACCTCCTTGTTAGTTGTCCTGAGTGAGTCCAATGAACTGGAGTGTAGGTGCTGCAACTCTGTGGAGGTTCAGGGCCCAGTCAGCACATGGACAGCCCAGAGATTCAAGTCTCTTGGATGTACACCTACCAACTCCAGCACCAACTAAAGGTTTGAATAGAAGGGACAAAAAAAGCATGTGTAGAAAAGTCACATCTGAGCCCAGCTCTATCACACTTGGGAGCACAAACTCCAAAGTAGGGCCCACAGGCAAGGCACCAAACTCTGGATCCATCTGCTATGACTGTAGGACCTTGGTGTCTCCAGAACCCTCAGGATCCCCACTATTTGGCAGTCTATATCTGTGAGATCCTGCTAAGATGTGCATAAGCGTTGTCTTTCTGAGGACTTCCCGACTAACACTGAAGTCTCTTAGCCATATAAACGCATTCATCTTTAACTTTTCCCCCTTTTATTCAAGGTTTTTTCCCATTGCATCACCAGCAGGTGCTTGGTAGTAATCTCTCAGTGCCAAGGAGCCTCATCCCCTAAGTCATGTTGCATGCTGGGGAGAAGGTAATGCATTTATTTGCTCAGTTGGCTTAGAGAAAGTCCACATTTGAGTGACATGGAGTGTCTCAGGAGATGACTCTTAAGCATACTACATCATGAAACTAAGTTGCAATTTCAGGAACAAAGGTTCCGAAACATAGTCACCAATATCCAGGGCTCATCAATGGATCATACTTGTTCAATAGTCATTCCCCTTGTACTTGGGGAATTGTTTCTGTTCCATTAAAGAATGTGGCAGAGCTCCCCAGGGTAAGAATTCAATATTTTTTTGGTTATTGTGTGAGTCTCTACCCACTATGGCAATGCTCCATGAATATTTTAACACATTTATATACCTTATATGTATGCCCAGGTAAACTCCCTCCCATGTATCCCACATTACTGACCCCCCACACCAATGATCTTCCCCTGCCACAGTTGTAACTCTTCTTTGATCCAAAACTTCTTCGAAAATGAAGCCAAGAATATCACCAAATTAATCAGAAATTGAAATAATAATAATAGATTTAAATATAAGCATTAAAATACATAATTTAGAAAAACCAAACAAAAATAAAAAAATAAAAAATGGGATATTAAAAAAATGAAAAATATTTTAAAAATTTTTTTGACATTTTGCCTTTCATTACTGTAATATCTGTGGTCCTATATGTACAGTAGCAATTTCTTCTATTTATTTCCTGTGTCTTACTTTTTTTTCATTTTGCTTTCAAAGAAGTTTTAGGTTACAGTAAAGTCACGTACAGAATATAGGGAACTCCCATATACCGAACATCCTCCCCCTTTCCCCTTTCCTGTATTAATAATCTTTTTATATGTAGATGGTACATTTATTACAACTGTTGTACAAATATTGAAACATAGCTACTAATGGTTAATGGTTTACATTATGGTTTATATTTTAGACCATACAATTTTATAAATTTTTGATGAAATTTAACATGGCTTGTATCTATCATTGCAAGATCATGCAGAACACTTCCAGTGCCCCCTAAATACCCCTCTTTCATCTATACTATTCCTCACCCCCCTCCCCTTGGAACCCATGGTGACCAACAGGCTTCACACCTTGAAGGACAAGATTAATAGTTACTTGTAACAACAGAAGAGAGAGCTAAAATCACCTGGATGAATTAGTAAAAAAAAAAAAAAAAAAAAAAAAACACCCCAAAACAAGTAAAAAGAAGGGAATAACAAAGATTAGAGCAGAGCTAAGTGAAATTGAGAATAAAAAAGCACTAGAGGGAAGCGGCTATGGCTCAATCAGTAGGGCTCCCGTTTACCATATGGGAGGTCCCGGGTTCGGTTCCCGGGGCCTCCTGGTGAAGGCAAGCCCGCCCGCATGGCGTGGTTAGCTGACCCAGCGAGCACAAGCAGCAAGGGGGGGATAAATGAATAAATAAATAAAATCTTTAAAAAAAAAAGCACTAGAAAATTGTAAGAAACACAAATTCTGGTTCTTTGATAAGATTAATAAAATTGAAAAACCATTAGCTAGACTAACAAAGAAAATAGAGAGAAGATACAAATACATAAAAAATGAGATAAAGTATATTACCACTTATCTCACAGAAATAAAGAGTATTAAGAGAATACTTTGAAAAATTTTATGGAAACAGGATGGATAACTAAGATGAAATGGACAAATTTCTAGAACACACAATCAGCCTACCTTGATGAAAGAATAAACTGATCAACTCATTACAGCAATCACAAGTAATAAGATTACCTATAGATACATCCCAAACATGAAAATCCCAGGATCAGATGGCTTCACAGGTGTTTTCTACTAATCTTTCCATAAAGAACTAATACAAATCCTACTTAAACTCTTCCAAGAAATAGAAGTGGAGAAAATATTGCTTAAGTCATTATATGATGCCAATTTCACCCCAATACCAAAGCCACCTAAAGATGCCACAAGGAAAGGAAAGTACAGACCAATCGTTCTAATGAACATGAACACTAAAATCCTCAAGAAAATACTTACTAATTGTATTCAACAACATGTCAAACAAATTACACACCATGATAAAGGGGGTTTCATTACTGGTATGCAAGGATGGTTCAAAAGAAGAAAATCAATGTAATATATTAACATGTGGGGAAAAAACACATGATCATCTCTATGGTGCAGGAAAAATCATTTTACAAAATACCACCTGTTTCTTCATGGAAAACACGTCAAATGATAAGAGAAGGAAATTTTCTCAATATTATAAGAGGTTATATATGAAAAACCTACAGTTAACATCATATTCAATGGTGAAATGCTAAAGGCTTTCTCTCTAAGATCTGGAACAAAACAAGCATGCTCTTACATAACATTTTATTAGAAGTATATGCTCAAGCACTTAGGCAAGAAAAATATATAAAAGGCATCCAAATTGGAAAATAAGAAGTAAAAATTTCCCTATTTGCAGATGACATGATTCTGTACATAGAAAGCCTTGAAAAATCTACAACAAAGCTTCTAGAACTGATAGGTGAGTTTAGTAAAGGGGTAGGATATAAGATCAACACAAAAACATCAGTAGCATTTCTGTATACCGATAATGAGCAATCTGAGGGGGAAATAAAGAAAAATTCAATTTACAATAGCAACTAAAATCATCAAATATCTAGGAATAAACTTAACTGAACATATAAAGTATTTGTGTAAAAAACTACACAACAATTATTAAAGGAAATCAAAGAAAACCTAAATAAATGGAAGAATATCCCATGTTCATGAACTGGAAGACCAAACATTATTAAGGTCTTTCCTACCCAAATTGATTTACAGATTTAATGCAAGCCCAATAAAAAACACAACACCATTGTTTGCAGAATTGGAACAGCTAATGATGAAATTTATTTGGAAGGACAAGTGGCCCTTAATAGGCAAAACATATTGAGAGAGAAAAATGAAATTGGAGGGATCATGCTATCTGACTTTAAAGCATACCACAAAGCTACACTGGTCAAAACTGATGGTAATGGCACAATGATAGACATAATGACCAATAGAAACAAGTTGAGAGTTCTGACAAAGATTCTTGCATACACAATCAACTGATATTCCACAAGGCCACCAAGCCCACTCAGCTTGGAGAGAATAGCCTCTTCAACAAATGTTGCTAGGAGAACTGAATATCCATATCCAAAAAAATGAGAGAGGATCACTGTAGCAGGTTGATATTGCTTATAAATTCCAAAAATAGATATTGGATTATGTTTGTGAACTGGTCTGTTCCTCTGGGCATATTAGATTGGATTGGGTTGAGAGGTTTCACTTTTACTTGATTAAATAATGATTAAGGCTTTGGGTTATGTCGGTAGGATGTTGAGTCCCCACCCTGCCCTTTGTCGGCAGGAACTCACAGAGAAAATTACATGGCACAAGAGAAAGTTGGAGTTTTGATCCTGGAGCTGGGAAGTGAACACTCAGGAAGCAGATATGTGAGGAAAGACAGAAAGCTCCATTAGAAACAGCAGAGGCCCTGGGAAGAGAGATGAGCCATTTGCCTGATAGTTCACAGCTGGCCTTGTGGAGAGAGCAGAGCAGCTTAGCCCAGAGAGAATCAAGTCCCAGGGAGTCAAAGCCTAGAGAGCTTGATAGTCTGCAGCTAACCTTGTGGAGAGTACAGAGCAGCTGAGGCCAGAGAGGAAGAAGCCCTGGGAGAGAGACAAGATTATTACTGCCTACAGCTGATATTAGAAAAATCTTGGAGCTCAGAATCTTAAGAGGAAGAGAATGGCTGAAAATCAGCAGCCATCTTGCTCCAATACATGGCAACAGACTTTGAAGAAGTAAGTACTTTTTTCCCCAAATAAAACCCTTTATAAAAGCCAACAGATTTCTGGTACTTAGCATCACACCTCTTTGTTTGACACCATCTCATACCCTACGCAAAAATTAACTCAAGATGGATCAAAGATTTTAATATAAGAGCCAAGACCATAAAGGTCTTAGAAGATAATGTGGAGAGCATCTATTAGATCTTGTGATAGGAAATGGTTTCATAAACTTTACACCCAAAACATGAGCAATGAAATAAAAAATAAATAAATGGGACCCCCTCAAAATTAAAAATATTTGCTCTTCAAAGGAGTTTGTCAAGAAAGTGAAAAGGCAGCCTACTAAATGGGAGAAAATATTTGGTAAACATTTATCTGATAAGGGCCTAATGCCCAGCATATATAAAGATTTACTACATCTTGAAAATAAAAATACAAACAACCCATTTAAAAATGGGTAAGAGACTTGAATAGAAACTTTTCCAAAGAGGAAATACAAATGGCTAAACAGCACAGGACAATCTGCTCAACATCTCAAGCTATTAGGGAAAGGCAAATCAAAACTACAATTAGATATCATCTTATACTTATTAGACTGGCAGCTATTAAAAAACAGAGAACTGCATGTGTTTGAAAGGATGTGGAGGAAAGGAAACCCTTACCCACTGCTGGTGGGAATGTAGAATGGTGCCGTCATTGTGGAGGATGGCTTTGTGTTTCCTCAGAAAGCTAACTATAGAACTGCATTATGATCTTGCAATCCCACTGCTGGTTATATACCCAGAAGAACTGAAAGCAGGGACACAAACAGATATATGTACATCCATGATCATAGCAACCTTATTCACTATTGCCAAAAGTTGGAAGCAAACCCAGTGTCCAGCAACAGATAAATGGGTAAATAAACTGTGGCATATACATGCAATGGAATATTATTCAATTGTAAGAAGGAATGGAGTATTGACACACAAGACAACATGGATGACACTTGAAGAACTTATGTTGTGTTAAGTAAGCCAGTCACAAAGAACAAATATTGCATGTCATCACTGATATCACATAAACAAATTGAGTAGACTCATAGAGCAAGAGACTGGAAGATATATTATCAGGAGAATAAAATGGAGTTGAATATGGTGAGCCAATGCTCAATATAGGCAAAATCTATGATAAGGTGGAAAGGGGTGGTATGGCAGCAGATAGACATGATAGTAGTGCAAAGATGTGAGTGGGGTCAACAGTGCTGAAATATGAGGGTGAGCAGTGTGGGGGGTTTGGGTTGGACTATCCATGAAACTGGGGGAGGCCAGAAGGAAAGAAAGGATTAAACTAAAGTTTTATGGCTAAAACTACAATGGTGGGTATGTTCTTTTAGTATATATGGCAATGGAGAGTTATTAGTGCACGGTGTTTGGGGAGGAGTGATATGTGGAAAAGGGCACATATCTAGGCAAGCTAACTAATGAAATATGCTTTTAATAGAGAAAATGTGAGAGGGAGTGGGGTATATGGGAGTCCCCTATATTTTTTATGTGACTTTTGTAACCTAAATCTTTGTAAACAAAGTGAAAAAAGTACACTGTGGGGACATAAAGAATAAATTGTCACTGTACATAAAAGATAACTCATCTTATGGTGATGAAAGATACAATGCCAACTATTTTTTCTTTTGTATTTTATTACTTATTACTTTTATTTATTTATTTTGGCTTAGTTTTTTAGGAGGTTTTGGGTTGTGTAAGGGTTGCATCTGTGGCAGGGTAGGATCACTGGTGCAGGGTGGCAGTGGTGGAGGGCTGTTTGGGATGGGGTGCATTCGGGGCATGCCCCATTGGAATACGAATGTGTTCAAGTAGTCATGGGGTGTTGTCTCAGTGGGGGGAGACCTATACAATAACTGAAAGAATATTGAATCCCCATCCTAAGGTGTCCTGCTTCATTCTCTAATAGAGTGGTAAGAATCCCTAGAACACTTGGGTAGTGTCTACTGAAGGAAGTCAGATCATAGACCCTGGATATTGATGATTTTACCTATGAACTATTTCTTGTAAAATTGAAGCTTAGCTTAGTATTATATTTTGCCTAAGATTTACCCCATGAAAGCTTCCTTGATACACAAATGTGGCCTCTCTCTAAGCCAAACTCAGAATATAAACTCATTACATTCCCCCTGACATTGGACCTGACTCCTGAGGGTGAGTCTTCCTGGCACCAAGGGATTATTACAAAGCACCTACTAGTGATGCATTTTGAAGAAGACTTGGTCCAAAAGTGGGAAACATTAAATACAATTGGCTTTTATGGCTAAGAGATTTCACAGTGAGTTTGTATGTCTTTCTAGAGCTACATCTCAGGAGGATCTCTCTGACTGACACAATAAACTGTGTGTCAAGCAAGGGGACTCCAAAGGGCTCTAGAGACACCTAGACACTATAAGTAGGGCAAACAATCCAAGGAATTGGCACACTGTCAGTGGGCATTACCTTGAAATATATGATAGCCTATCTCCCCAATGTATCAGAGTTAGACTCATTTATAATTTTCCTACACATGGCTCTTATTTGAACCTATAACTAGCACTCTACCTCTTAAATATGTGTCCCAGAGACTTAAATCTTCCATATGACCATATGCTGGTTGAGCTCTGAATCTCAGCAGAGTTGCAGCCAACACCTACTCTCCAGTACATTGTACTTACCCAGGCAAACTAACAAAAGGATAATGATGAACAACACCCATCCCAGAAAGCAGAGAGTAACTACAACTGCAAGCAAGATATTTTCATCCATCTGCTTTATGGAACCTAAGCCCCATCTCAATCGGAAGCAGAGTGGGCATCACTATATCATATTCCTCAAGATAAAGGAATGAACAATCATAAGGGGGAATGGAAATATGGATTAAAGTAGACTTATTATTATTATTCTGGTAAAGGAAGAACTTGTAACATTATTACAAAGGCAGTCATCACTAGAGGTTCTGAGTGGGAGGGAGAGGGAAGAACAGGTGTAATATGGGGCATTTTGGGGACATTGGAATTGTTCTGCATGACACTGCAAGGATGGACACAGACCCACTACACATTTTATCAAAATCTATAAAATGGCCTGGAGCAAAGTGTAAACTTTAGACCATGGGTAGTAGCAATGCTGCAATATGTGTCCATCAATTGAAACAAATATACCACATTAAAGAAACTTGTTAATGAGGAAATGTGTGGGAGGGGGAGAGGCTGGCTATATGGGACTCCTCTATTTTTTAGATGTAATATTTATGTAACCTAAATTTTCTTTTATTTAAAAAAAAGAAAAGCACTAAGAACACTGAAGGTTATATTTGCCAAAAATACCTTACAAAAGAAAAACAAAGGGAAATATGGGCTTTTTCAGGCATACAAAACAGAAAGTTTTCATCTCTAGCAGAACACACTACAAAAATTTTTAAAGAAAATCTTCCAAGAAAAGATAAAATGAAACCAGATGGAAACCTGTGTCCACACAAAGGAGCAAAGAAACAACAAATATGATAATCACAAGGATAAACAAAACATTTTTCTCCTTTATTTAAATCTTTTAAAAATGTGATGAACAGTTTAAAGCAAAAATAATAATATGAGTTTTACAACATATGTTGCAGAAAATGTATGATGACAACAATAACCCACAGGTGGGGAGGGAAGTAGTGGAAGAATACAGTATTTAAAGTTCTTATTCTATAGGTAAGTTATTAGACTATCACTGGAGGTAGACTGTGATAAATTAAAGCTGTAGGCTATAAACCCTAAAGTAACTGTTAAGAATTATGTTTTCTGAGGGGAGAGAGAGGGAAGAATAGGTGTAACATGGAGTATTTTGGAATTGTTCTGCATGTTAGTGCAATGATGGGTACAGGCCATTATATATTTTGTCAAAACCTATAAAATTATGTGGTGCAAAGTGTCAACCATAAAGTAAAGTATAGACCATGGTTAGTAGCAATGCTTCAATATGTGTTCATCAATTGTAACAAGCATACCTCACTAATGAAAGATGTTATTAATGGGCAAAAGTGTTGGAAGGGGAGGGCAGTTTATCTTTGAATCCTGTATATATTTGTGATATAACATTTATGTAATCTAAAGTTTTTTTTTTTTAAATAAAGAAAAAAGAATAACATGAATGGTAGCAAAAACAAACAAAAAGTTATATAAAGCAACAAAGAGTTATAGATAATAAGTGAAATTGGGAGGTATTATGGAATAAAAACATACATAATTAATCCAGAAGCCAAAAAGGTGGTAGAGCATTATACTATGTATAAATAACATAGCTGATTTATAAATGGGACTGTGTTTGAAAGGGGTAGTCTAAGGATGGAAATGTCAGCTGAAAGAAAGCTAGATAATAATCTAGGGACTGAATAACAGTGAACCCAGAAATGGATGAGAATTGTGGTTAACAGCACAAATATAAGAATGTTCTTCTATGAGCTAGAACAAATGTACCTCACTATTACAAGGTGGTAAGACTATGGCGATGCATGGGAAAAATAGAATTAATGTAAACTATGGACCAGAGTTAACAGCAATACTGTATTATTCATCTATCAAAGTCAAAGAAGTACTGTGCTAATAATAGGTGGATATGGAAAAATTATACCAAATGTACACTATAGGCCATAATTAGTGGTAATAATCTGATGATATTATCTCATAATCTGTAACAATTTTTCCCCAGCTTTGTAATGTGTCGGTGGAGGGGTGTTGTATGGTGTTGTAAGTTCACAGCTTCTCTAATAAAAATATATGTAAAAAGCAGGGGTGGGGAAGGACAAAAAAAGTATGGGGCAAAGAGAAAATAAATAGCAAACAATTTTTAAAAAGAACCAATTGGAGATAGCAGAAGAAAGAATCAGTGAACTTGAAGACAAGACACTTGAAATGAATCAGGCAGAAGTGCAGAAATATATATATTAAAAGTAAAAATGGTCTGAGACACATCTGAGACAACTTCAAAATGCACCCACATATACATTATGTGCAGAGGGAATAGTAAAAGAAATAATGAAAAGGAAAATCCCAAATTTAACAAAACATATTCAATATGCACATCAAAGAATCCCAAAGAACACCAACAAGGATAAATATGAAGAAAAATATTCCCATCATATATTCATCATACTATTGAATACAATGGAATAGGAGACAGTTTTGAAAGCCTCAAGAGAAAAGCAATGTGTTATGTACAAGGGTATCTTAATTAGACTGAGTGTTGATTCATCATCAGAAACGATGGAGGTAAGAACACAGTGGTTTGAAATACCCCTGAGAGAAACAACTGCCAGCCAAGAATTATATATCTGGCAGGACTTTCTTTTAAAAATGAGGGAGAGATTAAGACATTCTCAGGAAAAGAAAAATGGAGGGAGTCCATCAATTCACCTACACTACAAGCAATGTTAAAAGGAGTTATTCAAAAAGAAAGGAAAAGCCACTAGACAGAGGTTCAAAGCAGCATAAATAAATAAAGAACTGTGGTAAAGGTAACCATTTTTGTAATTATAAATACCAGAACTATTGTTGATTTTTTGGTAAGTAATTTCACTTCTTATGTCCTACAGGTGCTAAAATGTAAATGCATTAAAAATAATTATAAGTATGTTTTGGGATATATAATGTACAAAGATATAAATAACAATTACAAAAAAACACAGGGAAACAAGGATGTGGTAAAAGTATATGAACATGTCATTAAGTTAAGAGATGGTATAAAATAAAATTAGATTTTATATATTTAGGTTGTTAAATTTTAATCCCATGTTAACTACAAGAAAAATATATGAAAATATATCCTTATAGAAAAGAGAAGGCAGTCAATATGGCACAAGTGAAAATATCAAATAAATATAACAGTAGGTATTAATGGGATGGAGGGACAAAAATAGTATAAGACATACAAAGTTACTAAAGAGCAAAGTGCCAGAAAAATTCGGTTTTATCAGTAGTTACATTAAATGTGAATTGATTAAGCCCTACATTCAAAAGGCAGAGATTTGCCTAATTGATAGAAAAGAATGATCCAATGATTTGACTTCTACAAGAGACTCACCTTCAATGCCAAGATGAAGTAGTTTGAAAGTGAAAGGATAGAAAAAATATACCATTAAAGTAGAAACCAAAAGATATCTTGGGTAGATATACTAATATTAGATAAAATAGTCTGTATATCAAAAATAGCCAAGAGGGATAAAGATGGTCATTATATACTGATATAGGGGAGAATTCAACAAGAAGATATAACAATTGTATGTATATACGCACTTAACAGTAGAGCCCGAAAATGAGAGAACAAATACGGATAGATTTGAAGGGAGAAATTGACAGTTCTACCTTAATAGTAGGAGATTTTAATACACAATTTTGAATATGTATAGAATATCTAGTAAAAAGGCCAATAAGGAAGTATAAGACGTGGATAATAGTCTAATCAACTAGACCTAACAAATATTTATAGAGTACTTCACCCAACAAAAACAGAATACACATTCTTCTCAAGTGCATATGGATCATTCTCCAGGATGGACCATATGTTTAATCATAAAAGAAGTGCCAATAAACAAAAAAAAATTTGAAATCATACAATGTAATTGCTTTGATCATAATGGAATGAAGCTAGAATTCAATAAAAGAGAGAAAATGGAAAATTCACAAATATGAGGAAATTAAACAAAATTCAGTTAAACAATGGGTTAAAGAAGAAATCAGAAGAGACATTAGGAAATATCTTGAGACAATTTAAAATAAAAAAGACAATATAACAAAACTAGTGGGATGCAAAAAATGCAATGCTGAAAGGGAAATTTATACCTATAATTGCCTCTATTAAAAAAATTAATATTTCAAATCAAAGACTTAGACTCAAAATTTGAAGAAAATGAAAAAAAAAATAAAAATAAACCATAGCAAGCACAAAGAGGGAAATATCAAAGATTAGAACAGAGATAAATGAAATGGAAAATAAAAAATCAATAGAGAGAATCAACAAAACCAAAAGTTGTGTCACTGAAAATATGATTAAAATTGACAAACGTTTAGCTAGACTGACAAAGGAAAAAAGAGAGAGGATAAAAATAATAAAAATCTTAAATGAAAAGTGGGGCGTAGCACTGGCCTTACTGAAATAAAAAGGATTATAAGAGGATTCTATGAAACATGGTACATCAGTAAATTAGACAATGTAGATGAAATGGGCAAATTCTGAGAAACACATAAACTACCTACATTGACTCAAGAGAAAATAGAAGATCTCAATAAAGAAATTACTTGTAAAGAGATTGAATAAGTAATTTTTTTAAATCTCCCAATAAAGAAAACCCTAGGAACAAATGACTACTAAACATTCCAAAGAGACTTGATTTCAATTCTGCCCCAACTCTTCCAGAAAACTGAAGAGGAGAGAATACCCAAATTCATTCTATGAGTGCAACATCACCTTCATATGAAAGTCAGATAAAGATACCACCAGAAAAAAACAAAAAAACAAAAATAAAAAAACAACCTACAGACCAATGGGTTTCATAAATATGAATGCACAGATCCTCAACAAAATGCTAGGAAAACCTATCCTACAACATAACAAGGACTTACATAGAAAGAGGAAGTGAGATTTATTCCTAGTATGCAAGATTGGTGCAACATAAAATCAATTTATGCAATATGACACATTAAGACAATAAAAGAAAAAAAAAAATAACACAGAATCAATGAAATTGATGCAGATAAGTCACTCAACAAAATCCAGCAACACTTTTTAATAAACAGTAGGAATAGGAGAAAACTTCCCCAACATGATAAATGGCATATATGAAAAGCCACAGCTAATATCTTACTTAATGATGAAAGACTGAAAGTTTTCCCTCTAAGATGAGGAACAAGACAAGGATGCCCATTTTAACCACTGTTATTCAACATTCTACTGTAATTCCTTGCCAGAGCAATTATGCAGATAAACGAAATAAAGTCATCCAGATTTGATAGGATAAAAGTAAAACTTTCCCTATTTACATTCTATATAGAGAAAATACTGAAAAATCCACAACACAGCTCCTAGAGCTAATAAATGTATTCAGCAAAACAAGTGTATGTGATCAAAATCCCAAATCAGTAGTGTTTCTATACACAATCAATGAACAATCAGAAGCTGAAATGAAGAAAAAGTTCCATTTAGAATATCAACTAAATACACATTATCTAGGAATAAATCTAACCAAAGATTTAAATGATTTGTATATGGGAAGTATGAAACATTGCTAAAAGAATTTATAGAAGACCGAAATTAATGGAAAGACTAAATATCATTAATATGCTAATCCTACCCTAAGCAATTTACAGATTCAAAGCAATTCCAATCAAAATCCCAGAAAACTTCTTTGCACAAATGGAAATGTCAATCTGGTTATCCCTGCTGTATTCGCTTGCTGCAGCCAACGCAGGAGCCCTGGCCCCACCCAAAGCAGAGCAGGCCAGGTACAGGTACATGGTGAGCACTGAGCGTCTGCCACCACCAAGCCCGCCTGCGCTGGCGGGGATCGGTGTACTTGGAGAACAGAAGTGGTGGCCAAGAGTACTGGGAGGGCGGCAGGACTCATGCCTTCTTCAGCTCGGCACTACGAGCGCCTGGCGCTGCTGGTCAGCTCCACGATACTGCTGGGTGCTGGCCGCAACCTGCTGGTGCTTGTCCTGTGCGGCAAGTTCCAATGGCTCCACACACCCACCAACCTCTTCCTGGTCATTATCAGGTTCAGAGACCTGCTGGTGTGCCCCTTCAGAGTCGCCTTTACCTTTGTCTCCTGCCTAAGGAATGGCTGGATCTCAGACACCTGGGCTGCGTGTTGGAAGGGTTCAGCAGCAATCTCTTCAGTTCTATGAAACCAAAATCTAAGAGTTCCAGTCACAAATGCATATGTGATGCATTTTGACTTTTACTGCTAAGATGACATGCAGAAATGAAGATCACACGGTATTCTCAATGTAATTAGATGTACTTCATGTTTTTATGCTACTGATCTGTAATAATAATAATAATAATAATAATAATAATAATAAAACACTTAAAGAGTAATCGTTAAGCAGCTAGGAACTTGTAACCTCTGCTTCTGGGATAAACTAAAACATCAGGAGGAGAGATTTTATTTTGGCATACTCACACCCCAGCTGAGCCCTCAACCTAGATTCATACATGTTTCCTTCAATGCCCCATGTTACCAGGTGCTTTCTCTCCCAGAATGTTGGGCAATCTCCCCACAGAGTTTGATTTGGTTATAATAGGAACAGGTTTGCCTGAATCCATCCTTGCAGCTCTGTGTTCACAGAGGGGTCAGGGGTTGCTATGGAGGAAACTGGGCTAGTTTCAGCTTCTCAGGTTTGCTATCGTAGTTGAAGGAATATGAGCAAAACATTGATGAAGGAAAAGAAAGAACAGGTTCATGGCAAGACCTGATCCATGAAACGGAGAAACCATTACCCTTGGCAAGAAGGATGCAACCATTCAATACATAGAAGTTTTTGTTATGCAAGTCAAGATTTGGATAACAATATTGAAGAAAAATCCTGCCTCAGTGGCATCTAGTACCCTCACTGATCCTCTGGATTCTGCATGTTTGCCCAAAGGAAGGCATGGAGATGATACTAACTATGAAACACCTGCCAAAGACACTCCAGAAAGTGATAGAGAGATTTCACTAGAAAGAAAGGATGTAGAGGAAACATTGGAGAAGGCAAATGATTGTGTAGATAAAACTTTTGTTAACACAGTTTCAGATGGAGGTAAAAATGAAAGCAAACCTACAGTAGAAAACAACACTGATCAACCAAAGGGAAATAGGACTACTTACAAATAATTTTAAAAGGCAGGAAGTTTATTATTGATTTGGTATCAAAGCTGCTGTATTCTCAAGAATTGCTAATTGATCTTTTAATTATATCAAATCTTAGGTGGTATGCAGAATTTTAAAATGTCACTAGGATTCTTGCATTTGGGGAAGGAAAAGTAGTAAAGTTGCCTTATTCCAGAGCAGATGTCTTTAATAGCAAAGAACTCCTATGGTTGAAAAGAGGATGCTAATGGAATTTCTTACATTTTATATATACTATGAACAACATTCTGATGAATACCAAGCTTTCAAGCAATGTTCATTTTCAGAGTACTTAAAAACTAAAACATCAACTCCTAATACAACATTTTGCACTGCAATCAATTGCAATGACATCACAGTTAGCTTGCACTACAATAGGTGGCCTTAAAGTAACAAAACCTTCCTTCTGTGTCTTGGGTGGTTTGGCAACACTCCCTTTTTAATTCCCATGTATGGCCAAGGAGAAATTCCCCAGTGTTTCTACAGGATATGTACAGTTTTTGGTAGAATCTATTATTTATCATAAAGTGCAATGCTTTATAGTCACAAAGATTCTGGAAGCTGTAAAACAATTATAGATCACTTGGTCAAAGAATAAATGGTAAATATTTTATTGGGGAGGATATTTACCTTATAGAGGAAACTTGCTCAGATGTGCAGTATAAGCAGATCTCCAGGAC
Source organism: Tolypeutes matacus (assembly GCA_026826555.1). Lineage (NCBI taxonomy): Eukaryota > Metazoa > Chordata > Mammalia > Cingulata > Chlamyphoridae > Tolypeutes > Tolypeutes matacus. Next base: position 368,641 of record JAKSZT010054437.1, on the reverse strand, counting down.
AGTGTTCATTACAGATCAGTCCATTCTAAAGACAGATTCAGATCAGCAGATTTCTATTGGATCCAGGAATTTACACTGTTCAGGTCACTGCACTATGTTCTTCAACCATGACATGTAACAAAAAGACACCTATCTGTTACATCTGACATGCCAATCTTCTAAAACAGCAAAAGAAGGCTTAGAATCAGTGGCAAAGAAATTATTCACCCTATATGCTGAAGCAAAAATAAACAAGAAAGAACTTGGAAATCCAATACTGTTTTAATATGAGAAATTCCTCAGGAATTAGCAGAAGCTCGTATAATGGCTTACCTTCCGATGTCTATGTCTGCTCTGGATCTGACTGCTTTCTGGGAAATGAGCATGCAGTCAAACAAGCTGAAGCACTTTTCCAGGAGATCTTTCCAAGTGAATTCTGCCCCCACCTCCAAATCCAGAGGAAAATATCTTTGATGGTGACGGTAAGAAAACAGAGGCTCCTGGAATCAATAATATAATGATGACCAAAATGGAATCCACTGAGGAAATAAAAAACTAGAAAACACAGAGAAGAACCTTTAAAATTAGAAAAGAGCAAACTGGAAATTCCATTTTGGGCCTTCAAACTGGCATGAAAATATTCTCAATTAAAAGACAATTTCCCATATTATAAATGGTTATATGATAAATGCTATGTACACAGATGATATCTTTAACTTCCTTTGAGAGTTTATTAATATATCAATAATTGATTTATTGGTCATTGGTCTTTTTCTTCTGCAAAATAGATGCCAAGATGCAGACACTTCAACAACATTAGCTTTATTTTGGAATTAGGTACAGATGTGAGGGTTCCATATTAGGAACTCTGCTTAAAGGATGGTACTGTATATACTAATGATCTTTAGATTTTACCATTGTCTACAGAACAATTAATATCTAAGGAATAGTTTAAATACTTTTGCAGCTATTACAGATGCTATCAATTCTGCTTTCTATGGAGATATGTTTGAAGAGTGAAACACAGAGTAAATTATGTGGGTCTTTTGTATTATAATATAAATATGTAGACATTATGGTGACATTGCAGCTTATGCAACTGCCACTATGATAAAAATACATTTAACTCTGTAGTTTAAAAAGATGAACTTTGCATGATCCTTTGTTCTTTGTGAAGATCGTATGTTTAAATTACATCTTGAAAAATAATTCATAAGTCTGGCTCTTATAACTGGGGCAGTGAATGACACCACCACAGGCCTTCTACATTACAAAAAGAGGTAGAGTTCAGTTGGTAGTTGAAGAGCTTATTCATGGGAGGTTCATTCCAAAGAGAATCTGGGGGATGAAATTGGTTCTTGTTGAATATTTCAGAAAATTTCTTCAGGGCCCTGCTTTAGCAGGAAATTTAGGAAAGACCAACCCAAAGTAAAATAATTTCCAAGTAACTCAGACCAAAAGAAAAATTGAATTACCCCAGGAAAAGATATCTCAGAGTGATTATTCCAAAATTTCTAAGGGAAAATCAGTGAGGTGCTTTTAAAACCACCTTTAAATAGCTTAGTTGAGATATCTTAGTGATGAAATAACCAGCATATTGTTTCTGCCACTTTAGCAACACTAACAACATCTGATAGCAGTGAATCAAAGGAGTACTTAACATGCCCCTCTGGTTGTACCCTATCCCACAAATACTGAAATAACATACCTTTCCTAAACACTTCTGGCTTCTTTCTGTGATCTAGAGAAAGGAAATGATTTTTTTTTTATCCCCAGAACTACAAAAAGTCATAAAACCAATTGTGCTCCAGTAGTGAAACTGTGGAGATGTCAGAAGAGGTGAACTTCCTTCTCTTTAGTCTCTTGTTTTCATTCCTCAGGTAGAGAAGGATAATCCTTTAGGAAGTGAGCTGGTATTACAAGTTTTGCTTTGGCACAGAGCAGATATTATTGTGCTAAGCACTTAATATTATGCTTTCTCATTACAGCTTCATAACAACCCTATGAGGCAGATATTATTGCATACATTTTCAAAGAGGAATAGAGATTTAATAATTATTTGTTAAGTCTGATATGTGGAATAGGCAATATTGGAAACCAGGCTTCTATAATATGATTCCAAAACCCTTGATATTTCCACTGACTTTTCAGTACTAGAAGAGTGTAGGTACTATAGGAGAAGGAAACGGTGCTCATGAAAATCAGAATCTATTTTTTACTGGTAAAGATAGACTTTGGGGACCCCACTGGTCTCTCAGCTTATTATTGAGTCAGAGGCATGAAGATTAAGCCAGATGACAGATTTATGGATTTCTTTAAAGCAGAATTTGGCTATGTTTTAACAAAATAATGCTCTTTAATAAAGTAATTTTTTATCTGAAATACACATATAAAATGTAAATTTTACTAGACCAAAATATGTACTTAATAGACTTGTTGCTCTTCTGTATCTGAGAAAAATAACACAAGAAACATTTAAGTAGTTTACATTTAACTTAAAGGAGAGAAGTCATGAATTGGTATTAATATTTATGTCATTTTTGAATATGGTAAAAGTGATATTATTGAGTGGATACTAAGGTTTAGACCTATGAAAATAACTAAAATAGATCTAAAAACTAATAATTAAAATGAAGCCAATTATAATTTGATAAAATGGAGAATAATGTTAATGCAGACATACTGAAAATTATCAAAATGAATATATTACTTTTTAAATGAATACAAAATAAAATTAGAAATGAGAATAGTTATAACAAATAAAAAACCTTTAAAACTTAGGAAGTATTATAACATAGTATAATTTTCTGCTGAGTTGGACTCTGACCCTCATAGCCTTACTCATGAACTTTTTCAAATGTTCAAAGAATTGAATAATAGCTAGTTATATATAATGAAAGACCCTACACTAACAGATGCATTTCGAGGCAAATATGGCCTCCATACTGAAAATCAAACAGATTTTTTAAAAGATCTCATTCTGAATAGATATGCAGAATGCAGAATAAAATACTGACAAGTATTTTAGCAACAAATGAAAATAATTACTATAACTAAGGATTACATGGCTGGTGTTTAGCAGAAGAACTATTAAATCAACATCAACAGAACAAATGATAAAAATTCAAAGCATTAACAGATAATTTTAAAAATGTCAAAGGGAGCAGATGTAGCTCAGTGGTTGAGTGCCTGCTTCCCGTGTATGAGGTCCTGAGTTCAATCCCCAGTACCTCCTTTAAAAAGTCAATAAAATTTACCATTCAACTTTGATTTAATTGCCTCTGCTAATGATTGCATAGACTTTTCCAGTAAGTGTGGTAAATAATTCCTTAAAACTAAGAACTGACATTATCATTGGGAAAATATTAGAAATACTTTGCAGGGAGCAACTAAGCAGTCTTGGTGATCATTTTTATTTATATATGAGGAAGCTTCTATTGCAACAAAACATTAAATGTTAGACCTATAAGGAAGAAAAACAGTGCATTTTAGTATGAATACTGATTTTTTCCTGGAAAACTATATTTTCTATATGAAAATCTATTAACAACTTTATGACAAGCAAAACATCTAGTAACTTGTAAATATACTAAGAATAAAAGACCAATTCCAAAGGTTGCAGGATATAAAATTTTAAGAATTAATCTCATTTTTGGATTCAAACAATGGCAGGCTACTATTTAAAATGGGTGTTATTGTACATGAGCCATAAATAGAAATTTATGAAACTGTATAGGGATAAATTAAGAAATATCCTTAAATAGAAGCCTAATGCTACAAATTAAAGGAACTAATTTTAAAAGATGACCATATTTCCATAAGAGAATCTGTTCTATTGCTATTGTTTGCATTATTCTATATATTGTACTTTAAGAAAAAAATTATTTTTCATGGTGGTCAAATATTCAATATCTTTACTTATATTTTCTCCACTTATTCTATCAATTTCTGAGAGATTGTTAAATAAATCCCAATTCTGTGACATTGTTCTTCTGTCACCTTTCAAAAGCCATGCTATTAGGTGTGTACACATTTTAAAATGTTATGTTTTTCTGGGAATACAAGCCTTTGTATTGTTATGAAACAGCAATCCATTTGTAATATTTTTCCGTAATATCTATTTTATTTGATATTGACAGAGTGAAATAAAGTTTACTATTTTTTTTTAAAGTTTATATGGTAAATTGTTTTCTACATTTTACTGTCAACTTTGCTGTATGTCTTAGGTGAATTTCTTATATCTATATAGCTATAGCTATATTTGCTATTTGTGCTCTTTGTTATTTATTTTTTCTCTGTTGAATAACTTTTTGGACTGATTATTTTAGTTCAATTGTCTCTTCCATTTATTTGGATGAGATGCACTATTTTAATATTCTTTTAGAGTTTACATGAGAAATTACAACACTTTTGCTTGCCTTATCAAATCTGAAGTTAATTATTCTTCATCAACTTCCAAATAATGTATTTTAAAACACTTTAGATCCATTTACCCAACTTATGATATATATTATTTTATGGTGTATTTTAATACTTTATTGATTTTCTAGATATTATCAATATCAGATATTATCAATTTGTCCATTCAATATTAATTTTGATATGCAAGTTCAATTAACAATTATTGTTCTTCAATCCATCCTGCATCTTGAACCTTCCATCTGGGATCATTTCCTTCTGCCTGAAAAATAATCTGTCATATTTCATTTAAAATCAGTTACTAATGCCAGCCACAGTCCTCCTTTACTTGGGAAAACAAGGACGCTGGTCATGGTAGAGATGACAAGTTAGAGCCCAGCCTGCCTTTGCTTGGGAAGGTTGCCTGTAGTGACCTGATGGCAGAGGTGGCTTTGCAGTGAGAAGCCTTTGAGTTTGGTTGGCAGCCCAGCTCCTTCTTCCCCTGTGTGATTCAGAGACCACACGGGAGGACAGGAGGAACTGGCATGGACAAAGCACTGCTCTTTGCCTCACTGTGCCAGGCACTTTTAGAACATTATCTCCCGTCATTCTCTGCAAGAGAAAAGTACCCAGAAGTGGATGTTAACTGCTCCTTGTTACAGATGGAAAAACAGATTCATCCATGGGCACGTGGCTGGTAATGGCAGAGAAAGGGACCCACAGACCACACGCCAGCTGTCTGTCATAAGCACAGGGCTCAAGCTGGCCATTTCACCTCCATTCCTTGTGCACCTTCTGGCTGCCACTGGGACTTGCTGCTGCTGGGTGAGTGGGAACCGCTGTGTAGTGCGTCCTGAACACTAGGCAAGAACTTGCCTGCCTGTTCACTCCATCAGATGAGGCCTCTCCAACGTCTGTGGGCTGGCTGCCTGCCCCATCATTTGCCAGTGACTGGGAATAACAGCTTGCAGTTTCCATGAGAATTAGTGGCCCTAGGATGAGGGCAAAGAAGGACTTTGATGAAGCAGTCATGTGCCTGTGAAGGCACAAAAAAGCGGAGTTAATTTAATTCTTTTCTCTGTCCACCTTAACCCTGGAGCCTAAGAAGTCCCCTCACTTAGACTGTTGAGCCCAGGGGACATCTGAGGCTATCACATCTAGGAAAAGGGTTTTCAATCTTCCATTAACGGATGTGTGAGCTGCTGTGCAAATGTGTCGGACCTTGGGCAAGAAACCAGCTTGCATTCACTTTAGGTACAGCATCCTAAATGTGTGTATTTTTTGAGGTGACTTGTACTTGGCAAAGGGAAGTTTACCTGTGTGATAATATTTTATTTTTTTAGTTTGTTAATTTTTTTTAAAAAGATACTTAGATTACATAAATGTTACAGAAAAAATATAGGGATTCTCATACAACCCACCTCCCAGACCTCCTACAACCTCACACATAAACATCCTTCATTAGTGTGGCACATTAATTGCAACTGATAAACACATACTGGGGTTTTGCCATTAAGCATGGACCATATTTCACATTGTAGACCACACTCTCTCACACACCGTTCTGCATGTTATATGATGATATAAAATGGACAATATCTCTCAGTGCAATGTCACTCTGGACAATTCCAAAATCCTAAAAAAGCCTCTGTATTGCCACTGCTTTTCCCTCTCCCTGTCCCCAGAGCCCCAAGTGGCCATTGGCTCTACATCAATGTTGTAATTTCTTCCATTGCTTGAGTCACAATATGTCTATAGTAGAATGCCAGTAAGTCCACTCTAGTCCATAGCTCTTCCCCCTTCCTGAGGAGTCTAGGATGTCAATGTCCATTCCATGTCCAATTGAGATGGGGCTTATATTCCATGGGGAAGATGGATGGGATTATGCTGCCTGCAGCTGCAGACTCTCTCCATTCCCTGGGATGGACATTGTCCATCATCATCTCCCTGCCAATTGTCCTCAGTGAGTCCAATGAGATGTAGAGTAGGAGATGCTGCTCCACTGAGGTTCTGAGCCCAGCTGGCACATGGACTGCCCAAAGACTCAAGTCTCTAGATGTACACATATAAAATCAAACACCAAGTATAGGATTAAATAGAAGGGACATATGAGTCATGTGCAAGGAAGACATAGTTGAGTCCAACTCTGTCACTCTCAGGAGCACAAACTCCAAAGTAGGGCCCACTGGCAAGGCACCAAACTCCAGAGCTATCCGCCCTGACAAAGGACCTGAGTGTCTCCAGAGCCCTCAGGAGCCACTCTATTTGGGGTGATATCCACTTTGGAATTCTATGAGATCCTACTGAGATATGTGTAGGTATTACTTCTGGGATGACCTCCCAACTCATTTTGAAGTCTCTTAGCCATATGAACTAATTTGTCTTTACCTTCTCCCCCTTATATTCAAGGTATTTTTCTGGTTGCATTGCCAGTTGTCACTTGGTAGTAATCCCTCGGTGCCAGGGAGGCTTATCCTTGGGAGTCATGTCCCATGCAGGAAGGAAGGTAATGCATTCATATGCTGAGTTTAACTTATAGAGAAGCCACATTTGATCAACAAGGAGGATCTCAGGACACAACCCATAGTCACCCAATAACAATAGGCTATTTCAATTTCAAGAGTAATGACTCATAAGGCTAGTCATCAATAACAAGGGAATATCAGTGGATCATCCTCCATCACCAGTCATGGCCTCTGCACTTGGGGGCTGCTGCTGCTCCCTTAGAGGATGTGGCAGAGCTCTCCAGGATAGGAATTCAGTATTGTCTCATTTATTGAGTGATTCTCCACCCACCGTGACAGTGCCCCATGAACATTTAAACATATTTATATACCTTATATTTATGCTCAGTTGAACTTCCTCCTATGCATCCCCCATTCCTGACACCCCACACCAATGATTCTTCCCCACCCCAGTTGTAACCATTCTGTGATCGAAAGCTTCTTCAAAGATGAAGACATTATAATAGCTGAATACAATTAATTGGAAAAAGAAACAATAATGATAAGTTTAAATCTCAGTGATAAAATTCATAAAAATATTTTTAAAAATAAAAATTAAATTAAATTAAAAGATTGGGATATTTTAAAAAATGAAAAATATAAAAAAAAATTTTTTATGTACCTTTTGCCTTTCATCACTGCACCATCTCGTGTCCAGACTGTACCATGGCACCTTCCCCCTCTCATTCCCCAATGTCCCACTATTATTCATTTTGTTATCAAAGAAGTTATATTCATTTTGTTATCAAAGAAGTTACAGCAAAGTCACACACAGAATACAGGAGAGTCTCATATACCTAACATCCTTTCCCTTTCCCCCCACCCAATGTTAATACCTTTTTATATGTGGATGGTAGCATTGTTATAACTGATATACAAATAGTGAAACATAGCTACTAAACATTGTCAATGGTTTGCACTATGGTTTACATTTTAGACTGTACACTTTTATAAATTTTGATTATATTTATCATGTCCTGTGTCCATGACCAAATGGTAATGAAGAACATGTCCACTGACCACTAAATACACCCTGTTTGATCTATTCTATTCTTCCCACCCCATTCCCCTGGGGCCCACAACAAACCCCTGGCTTGACTCGTTGGATGGCAAGATTCATAATTACATGCAACAAGAGGTCTTGACACACTGGTTTGTCCTCCTCTATTAGGAATAACTTTTCTCTTGAGAGACTCATGCTTGTCTATTTTGAACAAATTAGTCCTCCCAAAGATGAGAGTCCAACTCCTTCCTGCTCATTATGTGGGTCTCCACCCAATGATACAATACATTATGTCAGAATGAACACTCACATACTCCCTTAGAAGCTTGCTTTATGTGCTCCCTGTCCTAAATGCCCCGCCCCCCAGCAAACATCCTAAACTAGTGACCATTCCTTGTCATTTTGCCATAAGAGCATTCCCACTGCTATTCTTTCAACCTTATACCCACAAATCCCCAGTGTTCAACTGGTCCCTCTCCCAACCTTCCCCCCAGTATCCTGGACCTTCTAACCCACCCTTCCCAATATACCCATCTGTCAACCCTGCACCACTGAACCCAATAATATCACAACACTCCTATCCTATTCCTTCAACAGGACTACACTCTACCACTTTACCATAGATTAAACCTATATGGGTGATGGCTCACAACCTTCTCTTCTCTTTCACTTTCTTGTAAATCTATCTTATAGACAATAGCTCTGTGAGACTGCTCAATTTCCATAATTCATATCAGAGAGGTCATGTACTGTTCATCCTTCAATGCCTGGCTTGCTTCATTTAACATAAGGACTTCAAGTTGCATCCATATTATCTGGTGTGTTAGGACTTTATTCCTTCTTAAAGCTGAGTAATATTCCATTGCATGCATGTACCACAATTTGTTTATCCATACTTCCGTTGATGGGCACCTGGGTTGATTCCAACTTTTGGCAATAGTGAAAACTACCACTATGAACATTGGTGTGCAAATATCTGTTTATGTCTTTGCTTTCAATTCTTTGGGTGTATACCCAGCAGTGGAATCACTGTATCATATGGAAGTTCTTTAATTAGTTTTTTGAGGAACTGCCAAATTGTCCTCCATAGTGGCTGGACCATTCTACAGTCCCACTAGCAGTGGATGAGGGTTCCCATTCCTCCACATCCTCTCCAACACTTATAGTCTTCTGTTTATTTAACAGCTGCCATTCTAAAGGGTAAAAGATAGTATCTCAATGTAGTTTTGATTTGCATTTCCCTATTAGCCTAACAATGTCGAGGATTTTTTCATGTGCTTTTTAACCATTTGTATTTCTTCCTCAGAGAAGTGTCTTTTCAGATGGCTTGTCCATTTTTTAAATGGGTTGTCATTTTGTTTTCGAGGTGTAGGATTTCTTTTTATATGCAGGATATTAGGCTCTTTTCAGATATATGGTTGCCAAATATTTTCTCCCATTGGGTAGGCTGTCTATTTATTTTCCTGATAACATCCTTTGAGGTGCAAAAGTTTTTAATTTTGAGGAGATCCTGTTTATCTATTTTTTCTTTCGCTGCTTGTGCTTTGTGTGTGAAATCCATGGAACCATTTTCTATTACAAGTTCCTGTTGATGCTTCCCTACATTATCTTCCAAGGTCTTTATGGTCTTGGCTGTTATATTTAGATCTCTGATCCATATTGAGTTGATTTTTGTATAAGGTGTGAGATGGTGTACCTCTCTTATTCTTTTGGATATGGATATCGAGTTCTCCAATCACCATTTTTTGAAGAGGCCATTCTCTCCCAACTGAGTGGGCTTGGTGGCCTTGTCAAATATCATACGACTGCATATGCAAGGTTCTATATCCAAACTCTCAATTCAGTTCCATTTGTCAGTATGTCTATCCTGGTGCCAATATCATGCAGTTTTGACCACTATAGCTTTGTAGTACGTTTCAAAGTCAGGTAGTGTGATACCTCCAACTTTATTTTTCTTTTTCAATATGTCTTTGGCAATTCAGGACCTCTTATTCTTCTAAATAAATTTTGTAATTAGTGTTTCCAAATCATTAGAAAATGCAGTGATGATTTTTATTGGTAGTGCATTAAATCTTTAGATTAGTTTTGGGTAGGATACATGTCTTGATGAAATTTTGTCTTCCTATCCATGTAAAGGGAATATTCTTCCATTTATTTAAGTCTTTGATTTCCTTTAATTGTGTTGTGCAGTTTTCTGTATTTCTTTACAGCTTTAGTTAAATTTATTCCTATGTATTTGATACTTTTAGTTATTGTTGTAAATGGTATTTTTTTCTTGATTTCCTCCTCAGATTGCTCATTATCGGTGTACAGAAATGCTACTGATTTTTGAGTATTGATCTTATAGCCTGCGACTTTACTGAACTCCTTTATAAGCTCTAGAAGCTTTGTTGTAGATTTCTCAGGGCTTCTTTGTATATGATGATGTCATCTGCAAATAGTGAAATTTTTACTTCTCCCTTTCCAATGTAGATGCCTTTTATATCTTTTTCTTGCCTCATTACTCGAGCAAGTACTTCTAAGAGAATGTTAAATAAGAGCAGTGATAGTGGGCATCCTAGTCTTGTTCCCAATCTTAGAGGGAAAGCTTTTAGGACTTCCCCATTGAAGATGATGTTGGCTTTGGGTTTTTCCTATATACCTTTTATCATTTCAGAAAATTTCCTTCTATTTCTGTCTTTTGTAATGTTTTTATGAGGAAAGAGTGCTGTATTTTGTCAAATGATTTTTCTGCATCTATAGAGATGATTATGATATGTTATTTTTTTCTTTCAATCTGTTTATGTGTGTTTTACATCTATTGATTTCTTATGTTGAACCATCATTGCATATCCGGGATAAAACCTACTTGGTCATGGTGTATAATTTTTTTGATATGTTGTTGAATGCAATTAGCAAGTATTTTGTTGAGGATTTTAGCATCTTGGTTCATTAAAGAGATTTGTCTGTAATTTTCCTTCCTTGTGGCATCTTTGTTTGGCTTTGTATTAGGGTAATGTTGGTATCATAGAATGAGTTAAGCAATGTTCTTCTATTTTTATTTTTTGGAAGAGCTTAAGCACTATTGGTGTTAGCTCTTTCTGGAATGTTTGTTAGAATTCACCTATGAAGACATCTGTTCCTGGGCACTTCTTGGTTGGGAAGTTTTTGATGACTGAGTCTATCTCTTTACTTGTAATTGGACTCTTGAATTCATCAAGTTCTTCTTTTGTCACTGTAGGCTGCTTGTGAGTTTCTAGGAACTTGTCAACTTTCTCTAAATTATCATTCATGTTGGCATATAATCTTTCAAAGTATCCTCTTATGATACTCTGTATTTCTGTGGGGTCAATGGTGATATCCCCTTCCTAATTTCTTATTTTTGTGTATTTGCATCTGCTCTCTTTTTCTTTGTTAGTCTGGCTTAGGGTTTGTCAATTTTATTGATCTCTCGAAGAACCAACTTTTGGTTTTGTTTATTTTTTCTAGTGCTTTCTTATTTTCTGTTTCATTTAGTTCTGCTCTAATCTTTGTTATTTCCTTTTTTCTGCTTCCTTTGTCGTTAGTTTGTTGTTATTTTTCCAATTCCTCCAGGTGTGCAGTTATGTCTCCAGTTTTACTTTTTCTTCTTTTTAGATATGTGCATTTATGACTTTGAAATTCCCACTCAGTACAGCTTTGCCTGTTTCCTACACGTTTTGATATATTGTGTTGTCATTTTCATTAGTTTCAAGGTAGTTACTGATTTCTTTTGAGATTTCCTCCTTGATCCACTGTTTGTCTAAAAGTGTGTTGTTTAACTTCCATATCTTTTTGCCTAATCTGATTCTCTGGCCCTTAGTGACTTCCAATTTCATTCTTTTGTAGTCAGAGAAATTAATTTGTATATTCTCAATCATTCTGAATTCATTGATAGTTGTTCGGTGGCCTAGCATGTGGTCTATCTTGGAGTATGATCCATATGCACTCGAGAACAATGTATATCTCACTTTATTTGATTGTAGCATTTTGTATATGTCTATTAGGTCCAGATCCTCTAATTTGTTATTCAGAGTGTTTGTTTTTTTAGTGATTCTCTGTCGAGATGTTCTGACTAATGGTGATAATGGTGCATTAAAGTCCCCTACTCTAATTGTCTTTCTGCTGTTTGCCTCATTTATTTTGAGGCACCCTGATTAGGTGCATAAATGTTTTCTATTGTTCTTCTTCTTGAAAGATTACCTCTTTTACTAATATATATAGTGTCCATCTTGATCTCTCACAATATTTTTGCATTTAATGTTTATTTTGTCTGATATTAGGATACCAATTCCTGCCATTTTTTGGTTGTTGTTTGCTTGTAACATTGTTTTACAGCCATTCACTTTCAGTCTCCTTGAATCCCTGTGTCTAAGGTGGGTTTCTTGTAGACAAAATATAGATGTGTTATATTTCCTTATCCATTCTACCAGTCTGTGTCTCTTGACTGGTGAGTATAATACATTAACATTCAGTGCTATTACTCTCAAAGAATTTCTTACATCAGTCATATTTTCTTTGGGTTTATGTATGTCATATGTTGTTTTTATTTCTTTTTGTCTTTTTAGTTGTTCTTACACTCTCCTCCAAGTCACTCTCTCTCTTGTTTTTTTCCTTTCAACCTGTAGAACTTCCTTTAGTATTTCTTGAAGGACAGGTTTCTTTTTTGGCATATTTTCTTACTGTTTATCTGTGACTATTTTGATCTCTCCGTCATTTTTGAATACCAACTTTGCTCGATAGAGAATTCAAAGCTGGTAGTTTTTTGTTGTTGTTTTTATTTTGTTTTTAATACCTTGGATTTGTCATACCACTGTCTTCTTGCCTCCAATGTTTCAGATAAGAAGTCAGCACTTAATCTTTTTGAGCTACCTTTGTATTTAATGGTTCTCTTTTCTCTTGCTGCCTTGAGTATTTTCTCTATGTCTTGAGAATTGGACATTTTGACAAGTATATGTCTTGGAGTAGGCCTGTTAGAATATATACTGTTTGGGGTGTGCTGTGCTTCCTGGACATGTACAACCATCTCCCTCAATAATGTTGGGAAGTTTCATCCATTATTTCCTCCAAATCTCCTTCTGTTCCCCTTCCCTTCTCTTCTCCCTCTGGGATGCCTATACTGCATATATTTGTGCTTTTGTGTTGTTCAGTTAAATCCTTTAGTCCCTGCTGGATTTTTTCTATGTTTTTATCTATCTGTTCTACTATCTGTTTGATTTCAGATATACTGTCTTCCACATCACTAATTCTTTCTTCTGCCAGTTCAAATCTGCTGTTATGTGATTCAAGCATCTTTCTGATTTCTTGAATTTTGCCGTTCATCACCATCATATCTGTTATCTTTTTATGTATGTTTATGATTTCTTCAGTGTGTTCTCCCAGTGTCTTCTTAAAACCCTTAATCTCTTCATTCACTTCATTAAGTTGGTCTCTGATATGTGTTTGGACAGCATTGATTAGTTGTTCAATGGTCTGCATCTCTTCCTGGTTTTTAGTTTGTTCATTGGAATGGTCCATGTCTTCCTGTATCTTAGTATGGTTTGGAATTTTTTGTTGCTCTCTCATCATCATTTTATCTTGATGGGTTTATTCAGTTGATTAGCTTCTCTCTCTGCTCTAGAGATTTATTTAGCTGCTGGTTTTGTTTGTGTGTTAAGTGTTCTCCTGGACACATTGTTGTTGTTCTATTTCCTTGCTGTTTTCTATGTTCCCTTGAAGGAAAAAGATTAGGGCCAGAGAAATCAAAAGAGGTAAGAGAAGAAAAAGGATAATAGAAATAATACTAAAGGTTAGAAGAGGGGCTATATAAGACTTTTACTCTCCTGTGGCAGCAGGATTCAGCAGGCTTTATGAGCAGATCCCTCTCCTCTCTCCTGGTCAGGTTGAGCTCCCTTTTGAAATTCAAGTGTGATCCTGATGACTGAGTACCCCACACCACAGTGATTTCTCAAATCTCTTCTGGACTATCCCCTCCTCCCAGGAGACTCTAAATAAGCTCTTGTAAACTTATTAAGCATTTTCCACTGCCTGTCTCCCCAGGGGACGTGAAATTCTGATAGTCCTCAGTGCAGAACTATTAAATTGCCTGACTCCATCCTCTCTCAGGCCAAGCCTCTGTATCCCAGGGTGGTTAGGTAAATCAGACTTCCTCAGCAGATTCACCTCTCCCCTTAGCCTGGGGCCACTTCTAGCTCACTGGTGTGCTCCCCAAACCTCTAAGGAGGTCCAGGCAACCAAACCCACAGAAATGAAACCCCTCTCCACCCATTTCCAGAAACTTCCCACTCTCCGAGAGTGCTCCCTCTTGCTGGGTGCCCAGGGTAGTCAGGGCTCAACCTTGCTCTTTGTCCTGAGGGCGGGACTTAGCTGTCTGTGATTTTCATGAGTCTAAAAACACACAGTTTTATCTTGAGCTATCTATCTCCCTGTACAGCTCTCTCCATATAGATGCCCCAAAGGCTCCTGCTCCGTGGGCTCCCAGAACAGCTCACTCAGGCTGTATCCTGTCCCCAGGCAGCCATCTTTTGTGAGAAAGATGTTGATTGACCAATTAAACCAACACCATCCTGCCCAGAACTCTAGTGATTGTATTCTTAATTATAATTTGTTTAAAAACGTTTTTGTTTTAACCTAAAATTTTAAAAAATAAAAATAAAGCTATTGCTGCTATCAACATTTCATAGTATTTTCTTCTTTGGAAAAGTGTTTATTTTACCTCATTTTGAAGGACTTTGGTTTCAGGATAGAATTCTACTTAGTTACTTTATAACAGCTTTCTGTCTTTCACTGTTGGTATAGGTAGTCAGCTCTTCATTTATTACCCCTTTATTGGTTATATCCTTATTTTCTAGCAGCTATTAAGATTTTAAAATTGTGCAATTATATGACTAGGTGTGCATTTATTTTGATTTTTCCTTCTGAGTTTTGTATGACTACTTGATTCAATGAATCAAATCTCATCAATTTTAGACAATTTTTAGACATTATCTCTTCAAATATTGCATCTGTTCTATTCTATCTTTAGTACCCTACTAGCACTCTCATTTAAATATATGTTGAAACTTCTCATTTTTTCCACTATCATTCTTACACTCTTTTCTATATATTCTATGGTTTTTCTCATTTTATTTTTTATATTTCTCAAGGCATAATCTTCTATTTCATCATTCTCACTTCTGATATATTTAATCTATTTTTCCTGCTCATTGAGTCCTTCATTCTTCAATTGTATTTTTAAGCTTTCCAATTCACTGTCAACATTTGAAAAATTATCTTTTATGTCTTTGAAGATAATAAATATACTTAATTATATTTAACTTATTGAAGATAATAAATATATTCTCCCTCTAATATGTCAGCATCCATAGTTCCCAAGGTGTGATTTTGTTGCTTCTTACTTATATTGTCTTGTATCTTTTTTTACCTGGTCATTTTTAAAATTATTTTTTGGACATTACATTTCAAAATTGTAGAAATAACATGAGGCCTAGAGTGATGCTAATCTCCTTCAGAATGGACTTTAGTTTGCTTCTTCCACACTCTGTGGACATCAGCAATCATGGACCAAACTCATCTAATTTTGAGACTTGAGATTTTAAGGGCTATTTTACTTTTGTTTTACACATACACACAGAGAGCAGTCTATTAGTGTTCAAGCAAAAAGCAGTGGATGGATTTCCAAATTTTGCTCTTGTTTACCTTACACTTTGGTATTTGTGTCAATAAGGCCTTGATGTTGTCAAATGCAAATCTCAGCCTCTCTGCTTCCTTATTAACTAGACAAACACCGGGCATAAGCAGCCTTGAAAACAGATTCACTTTTCTGTATTTCTATCATTTCTAAACCATGGCCCATTAATTCCCCACTTTATTTAAAAAAAGACAATAGGAAGATATATCTTGTGGTAAAAAAGAAAAGTTATGTTGAAGTTTGTATATGGATACCAAAGAAACTACATTCTGTAGACATGGTACATGGTTTCAGAGGGGTAGGATACATGCAGTGGAGATAGATAGGGCCTATAATGACCTGTGCTTAAGCTGCACCCCTGATGGATTTAGGAGACCCCTCCTGATCCCCATGTCCTGGGCTACAAACACTAGTTTGGAGATCTGCCCTGTTTCTAAATGGCAGTGATAAACTGATGCTCAATAAATTCACCTACAAACTGTGAATATCTCCTGACTAAACAGGGATATGTGTCAGTGAGATGTAGGGGGAGGACTCTTGACAGGAAATATTTCCAGGCCAGGAATCACTTGGGTGGGGGACTAACAAAGTCACAGAAAACCCATTGTGATGTACCCTGAACCTCAGACAGGGTTTGGCCAGTTGAACAGGGGCAGAGATAAAAATTCTGGACCCAGGGTCTCAAGTGGATAGATGAGTCTGTGTACAACAAGGAGACTCTCCTGCTCCTGCTCCTTCTGCTGTTCTTTCTTTCCCTTAATCTTCAATATTGACCCTTCTGTGGAGGCTGCTTTTACTGTACCTCTGTTGGGTCTCAGGTACAGATTCAGGTCTCCTGCTCCCAGGCCACCTGCACCTTCTCTACTCTTGAGGCAACTAAAGAAAGAAAATGCCAAGAGGAACCATATGAGGGTGAAGAAGGAAATGTTAAAATTCACATTCTCATAGCAGTGACAAGGAGAACATCACCAGAATAAGCAACATTGAGCCCAGTGACCCTAAAAAATAGTATGGGAATCCCAGAATGTCCCAGAACTTCAGGCTGACAAAAATCGTAGTGAGATTATGAAAGATTGGTTGTAATCTGTATGCAGAACACCAGAGTAGAAAGAGAAAACCTCAGAAGGTGCAGATGTTGAAAATGATGCAGACTTCTTCAATCCCAAAAGAGAATGGAAGAGTTAGATGGGAAGAAACTGATGAATATTAAGGAAGTTGGAATGTGACACATGTTCACTGCAGTTGGCACAAACTTGAAAGGATATGTGATTTGGTTTGAAGCAAAACTTAGAGCCCTAATAAAAACCATCATCATAAATTCTGAATTTGCAAAAGAAGGATAGAGAAAAAGTCATGCTCACCCTTAATTAGTGCATTTTCTTCTCCACCAAAACAGAGGAATGAACATGTGTGTCCACACTATTGGTTTCTTCATGGGGGAGTAACCAGCAGAAACTCTGTCTTCTCCTGTGGCATTTACAATTATCCTAACTAGGTACACTCAGAGAGCATTGTGTCCTTCACATGTTCATCTCCGTGCTCTTTGTGCCCTTTCTTCCACTGATCTGTGTAAGGAAGGCCTCCACATGTCCGGGCAGCTGGGGAGGGGGCAGGAGTGGGATAGTTTACATTGTGTGAGGGTTTCCAAGGATCCCTAAAACAGTCCAGAATCCTGGGGAATGTTTCAAAATTGTATTGGTTAGACTTTTAAAAGACATTTTTCTCCATTTATCTTGTGATCACAACAGATTCAGTTCCTTGAACCCTGAACCTTGATATCTCTTTGCTTAGGGATTTCCACAAAACATGAATATAGGAAGAGACTCAAAGGTTTTGTTTTCCAAAATGTAATTATGGAAAATTTTAAAATATAATGGAAAGCTGAAAGAATTTTAGTTAACACTTAAAGCATACAACAGAGATTCAACCATTAGCATTTAAATGTACTTGCTTTATCACATATCTCATTTATAAATTGAACCAACTTATTTTTTATCCATGTCAAGGAAAGTTTCAGATATCAGTAAAATTTTCCCTAAATAATTCAGAATTAATATATTTAGAGTTCAATATTTTTATTTTATTTTATTTTTACTTAATATTTTACTTAATATTTACCTATAATAAAATACACATAATGTAAATGATGAGTTTTAGCCAACATATACATATACACCTATGTAACTTAAACCCTATCAAGTTATAGACCATAACCTTTCCTCCATAAATTTCTCTCATATAAATCCCTACCTAGTGAATCTAACCTCTATTCCTACAAAGAGAACAAGTGTTCTGATTATGTTTTCCACCACTGATAAGTTTTTCCTGTTTTAAGTAGTTCATATCCATCAAATCATACTTATCTTTTGGGTAAGCCTTCTTTCAATCTTCAATATTAGAATGTTTTATAAAGCAATAGTTAATTCTTTTTAATATTTTGTAATTTTCAATTGTATGAATTACTACCCATTGTTTATAACAAATGTACCTCACTAATGAAAGATGTTGTTAATGGAGAAAATTGTGAGAGGGATGGGAGGTTGGTTCTATGGGAGTCCCCAATACTTTCAATGTAATATTTATGTAATATAAAGCTCCTTTAAAAATTAAAACATACCAAAGAAATAAAGTGAGTTTCTTGTAGATAGAAAGAAAAGATTGAATAGACATTTGTCCAAAGAAATAAAAATGGCAAAAAAAAAAAAAAATAGAGGAAAAATGTTCAACATCACTAAAAATTAGGGAAATGGCAATCAAAACTACAGTGATCAATCATTCACACCTATTAGACTGGTCACTAATAAGATAGGGATCTATAAATGTGGGAGAAGATGTGGAGAGATAAGAACACTTATTCACTGTTGGTGGGAATGTAGAATGATATAGCCACTGTGGAAGACTGGCATTTCCTAAGGAAGTTGAATATAAAGTTCCATGTGACCTGGCAATACCATTACTAGGTAGATACACAGAAGAACTGAGACCAGAAACATGAACAGACATCTGCACACCCGTGTTCATAGTGGCATTATTCATGATTGTAAAAAAATGGAAACAATCCAGGTGTCCATCAATTAATGAATGAATAAACAAGCTGTGGTGTATACATACTATGGAATGTTATGCAGCTGTAAGAAGAAATGAAGTTGTGAAGCATAAGACAACATGTATGAACCTGAGGGCTTTTTGTTGAGTCAAGCAAGCCAGGCACAACAGGACAAATATGGTATGACTATGGTATTATGAACTAAATATCTTGGGTAATCTCGTGGAGTTAATAACTTGAATATGGGATATTAAAAAATAGAATGAGGTTAAATAATGGAAAGTTGAGGATTAACTTGTGCAGAATTGGTAAAAATGTGTGTATTAATTTTTGGAAATAAATAGAATAGTTGAAAGCACAACATAATGTTTGTAATTAGAGGTTCTATTTATGGTATGACAGTGGTTGAAAGGGAAAGTCTGTGGTCATGCATATTACCAAAGGATAGCTAAAAAAATGTAACATGGGACTATATAGCAAATGTAAAACCTTATGTGAAATATGACTATGGGTAATATTGCATATATAAGACTGTTTTTCTTTGAAACTGAATAAAGGTATGTTAATGTTATAAGATGCTAACATCAGATAAAAAACCATTATGATAAGTGAAAAAAATCAGATGCAATGTATTACGTAGTGTATGATACTATTTATATAAAAGGTAAATATAAATCGATTTATAAAGATGAAATTAGATTAGTGGTTATGTAGGGCTGGGGAAGGATAGAAGGACTGAGAGGTGACAGCTAAGTGTTGTGAAGTTTTCCTTTTTGGAGTAATGAAAGAGATCTAAAAATTTTTGTGGTGATGAATGCACAATATGGTAATTATACTAAAAGCCATAATTATATATTTTGGATAGATTGTAAGGTTTCTGAATATATCTCAATAAAAGTGCTTATAAATAAATAAATAAATAAATAAATAAATAAATAAATAAATAAATAAAAATATCCAGGAATAGTAGCAGAGGAAGCATAGGCTGACTGAACAGCTGAGATTCAGGGCCCAGCTGGCTTATGGATGGACCAAAGATTTAAGTCTCTTGGACATACACTGATCAAGTACAGAACTAACTATAGGTTCACAAGAAGGGACAGAATAGCCATGTGTAGGGAAACCACAAATGAGTACAACCCTGTCACACTGGGGAGCATAAATTCAAAAGCAAGGCCCATTGACAGGGCACCAAACTCCTGACCTGTCTGCCATGCTTTAGTGTTGGATATCTGTGGAACCCTCAGGAGGCCCGTACTTGAGGCAATATCTACTGTGTAACCTTTAAATTCTTGCTTTTCATCATACCACTTTCTTAGATCCATCACATCTCTACCTGCTTCCTCACTCAAGCATGCCACCATTCCAATTATCCATGGACCGACACACGACATTGTCCCTCTTCTCCCTTCTTTTCCTTATTTCTTTATTTACCTAGCTTAGATTACATGTTTTTTTGTTTTTGTTTTTTACATAAATCACTTGCATATACCCTCAACTCTCTTGCATCTCTAACCCTCCATTGTACATGCCTTGCAAAACCCAAACACTGATTATATTTAACTCTGCCTAATACTTATCTAAATTCAAACAGCTAAATGGTTGGGGAAAAATCTCTTTAGATGAATGGCCACAAATTCAAAGATTTTATCAGTACTGATAGACAATTCTGCTATAGTTCTCAAGTCAGTTTTTTGTTCATTTTTCCAAGTAAGTCCTTTATATCTTCTTTCTCTTCAAACCTCCAACAGTCCCTCACAGTCCTCACACTCAGCTGATTGTGATTTTTACTTCACTAAGAAAATCATCTTCCTTAGTCTGTACCCAGGTACTCTCTTCCCTTAGATCATAAAGGGTGTGTTGCTCTGACTCCTTTCTTAGGATAAACTCTGCACTCTTGATCCATCTGTGTCACTTATGAAAGAGCTTTGCTCCTGCAATTGGGGGCAGAATTACAAGTTCTGTTTTACTGTAATCTCTAAAATTAGGAATTTGCCTTTATTTCCTTTACATTGACTGTTCCCTTTTACTGGACAATTCCCACCAGCATACAAATATACTTCTAATTTCAATAAAACAAAAATGAAACCTTCCTAGACATCCTATAACACTCTAGATCCAGCCACATTTCTGCATTCCTATCTAGAGAAAGATTTCTTGAGTTTTCTGTATTTACAGCCCCACTTCCTCACTTCTCATCTCTTTAACTCACTTGAATTAGCATTTTGTCCCCAACAAACTGTACTTGTCAAAATCACCTGCAATCTCCATATTGCTAAAAGCAGTGGATAATTCTCAATGTTCATTTTTATCAACCCTCCAGTAACATTTGACACAATCATCCTACTTCCTGGAGCACTTTCATCTTAGCCCTCCTAGAATCCACACTCCCCTAGTGAGCCTCCCATCTCTCCCACTGTTGCCTCCTAACTTCCAAGTATGTTCCTCCTTCTCTTGAGAGCTTCTTCTGTTCTCACCACCTAGTGAGTGCATACAACCACATGGCTTTAAATAGCACCTTTCTATTGACGGTAATCCCTCCATTCACTTCCCTAGGCTCCAAATGCCTATTGAATATTTCCTTTCTTTTTTTAGCTAAATTGTGAATTTACAAAATAATCATGCATAAAATAAAGGGTTCCCATGCACTGCCACTCCTCAATCCTTTTCAGGGGTGTGGGAAAGTATTTACTATTGATGATATTGGTTTTTTAAAATAATTGTACTCTTTTTAACAGTACTTACCTTTGATACAATTGATGAAAAATTATTAAAATAGTTCTATCTATTATCCATTATTTACATTAGGTGTATCTTTCCCATATAATACCCTACTATTAACATCTTGTATTAGTATCATACATTTTTCATCCTTTTCTTATAATTCATGAAAGAGCATTCTTAAACTTGTACTACTAATTACAGACCATTATCTAAAATAGAGTTCACTGTGTTTCCAGGCCTATTGTTTATCTTTTTTTTTTTTTTTTTTTTTTTTTAGGTACTAGGGTCAGGGGCTGAACCTGAGACCTTGTATGTGAGTAGCTGGCACTCAACAACTGAGCCATCTCAGCTCCCTCTATCTTTCATCTTTTACTCTTTATTCTAGTAATATAAACATCTTAAAGTTTCCACTTTTAATCACATTCACTTACATAGCTCAGTCCCATTGACTGTGTTCACAATATCGTGCTACCATCATCACTCTCCATTTCCAAACATTTACAACCAGGCTAAATAGAAATTCTGTCCAAATTAAGCATCAAATGCCCATTCTCTAACCCCTAGTGACCTGTAATCTAGATTCTAAGTGTATGTGTTTGCTTATTTTAATTAACTCATGACACTGAAGTCATACAATATTTGTTCTTTTGTATCTGGCTTATTTCAATGAGCATAATGTCCTCAAGGTTCATCCATGTTGACACATTCACCAGAACTTAATTTCTTTTTACACCTGAATAATATTCCATCATATGTATATATCACAATTTGTTTATCCATTCATTGGTTGATGGAAATGTGTTGCTTCCATCTTTTAGGAACTGTGACTAATGCTGTTATGACATTGTTGTGCAAATATTTTTGAGTCCCTGTTTTAAGCTCTTGTGGGTATTTATCTATTAGCAGGATTACTGGATCATGTGGTAATTCTAAGTTTCCCAAGGAACAGCCAAACTGTCTTCCACAGATCTGCACCATTGAACATTCCCACCAGCAATGAATGAGTTTTCCTATTTCTCCACATCCTCTCTAACACTTTAAATTTTGCTCTTTCTATAATAGACATTTTAGTGAGTATGAAATGGAATCTCATCGTGGTTTTCATTGGGATTTCCCTAACATCTAATGATATTGAGTATATTCTCATGTTCTTTTGGCCATTTGTATATCCTCTTTGGAGGAATGTCTATTCAAATATTTTGCCTATTTTTATTTGGCTTATTCATTGTTGTTTTGTTGAATTACAGGAGTTCCTTATAAATTCTGAATATTAAATCCTTATCACATATGTGGTTTCCAAATATTTTCTCCCATTGAGTACTTTGTCTTTTCACTTTCATGATAAAAGTCCTTTGATTCCCCAAAGCCTTTTTTTTTTTTTAACAATCCATATAAGTTTATTTCCTTCTAAATTACATGATTGGAGTACTCTTGTAAATCATTTTTTGTTTTAGTTTTTTAGGTTTTTTCCCCTAGAAAGCTGTTTTTTTTTTATTTTAATTTTAAAAAAGGTTTAGATTACATAAATGTTACATGAAAATATAGTGAAATTCCCATATACCACACCTTCTTCCCCTCTCACACTTTTCCCACATTAACAACATCCTTCATTAGCGGTACACTTGTTACAATTGATGAATACATATTAAAGCATTGCTACTATCCATGGTCTATAGTTTACAATATAGCTTATACTTTGCACCACATAATTTTATGGGTTTTGACAAAATGTATAATGATTTGTATCTGTCATTGCAATGTCATGCAGAACAATTCCAATGCCCTAAAAATTCCCCATGTTACACCTATTCTTCCTTCTCCCTCCCCTCAGAATGTTTAGTGACCACTGCCTTTATATGAATGTTACAAGTTCTTCCATTGCTAGAATAGTAATAGCATTCACTCCTTATTTTTGGTGATTCCTAAATCTTAAGGATTTAGGGTTGGTGATGCACACTTTGTTTCTAATTGAGATAGGGCTTAGATCCTATGGAGCATATGGGTGGAACTCTCTTGCTTGCATTTGTAGATACTCTCTGTTTTGGTGAGAGGCATTATCCATTATCATCCATTTGTTAGTTGTCCTGAGTGAGTCCAATGAACTGGAGAGTAGGTGTTGCAATTCTGCTAAGATTCAGGACTCAACAAGCATATGAAAGAGAAAGATTTAAGTTTCTGTTGCATATATTTAACAAGTATAGTGGTAATTATAACTTCAAATAAAAGGGAAAGAAAAACTTCGTGTAGGAAAATGAGAAATCAGTCTGAGACCCCACCTATCAATTTTTTTCATTTGTTGCTTGCATTTTGAGTGGAAAGTGTAACATACCATTGGCTATCACAAAATCCTCAAGATGCTTCCCTATATGTTCCTCTATAAATTTTATAGTTTTTGAAATTTTATTAAATCTGTGGTCCATTTTGAGTTAGTTTTTGTACATGGTGTGATATAGGGGTCTCCCTTCAATTTTGTATAAATATATATAAGTTCCTTAGCCCCAGGTTTGAAGGAAATTGTTTCCCATTTGGATGGCCTTGGAATCCTTGTCAAAAATCAATTGGCCATGGATGAGTGGGTCTATTTTTGATTACATTGGTCCATATAGCTATCATTTTGTCAGTATCATACTGTTGTGCTTGCTCTTTTTAAATGGCTTTTTAAAATATTTTTTAATTTTTTAAAAAAATACTTAGATTATATAAATTTTTATATAAAAAATATAAGGCATTCCCATATGCCCCATTCCCCACAACTCCCACTTTTCCCCACATTAACAACTTTTTTCACTCGTGTGGTATATTCATTGCAATTGATGAACACATTTAGAGCATTGCCATTAAGCATGGACTATACTTTACATTGTAGTTTACACTAACTTCCACTGAATTCTGTAGGCTATGGCAGGATATATATTTGCCTGTATCTGTCACTGCAATGTCTTCCACATCAATTTCAAGTCCTGAAAATGCCTTCATATTACACCTCTTTTTCCCTCTCCCCGACTTCAGCACCTCCAGTAGCCACTGTTTCCACATCAATGATATAATTTCTTCCATTGTTAGAATCACAATAAGTCTATAGTAGAACACCAGTAAGTTTACTCAAGTCCATATTTTATTCTCCAATCCTAAGGATTCTGGGATGATGTTGCCCACTCCACCTTTAATTGAGAGATGACTTTGATCACACATTGGTGATGGATGGGATTCTCTTGCTTGCACTTGTAGACTGTCTCAGTTCCTTGGTGCAGTGTTTGTCCATCATCACCTCCCTATCAGCTGTCCTGGATGAGTCCAATTAGCTGAAGAGTAGGTGATGCAACTCTGCTGAGGCTCAGAGCCCAGCCAGCACATGCACAACTCAGAGATTCAAGTCTATTGGTACACTTACCAGCTCAAGCACCAACTATAGGTTAAAACAAAAGGGACAGAAGTGGAATGTGTAGAGAAGTTACATCTGAGTCCAACTCTGTCACACTCAGGAGTGCAATCTCCAAGCAGGGCCCACTGGCAAAACACCAAATTGCAAAGCTATCTGCTATGACCGCAGGACTTGGGTGTCTCCAGAGTCCTCAGGGGCCCCACTGTTTGGGATAGTGTCCACTTTGACCATCTATGAGATCCTGCTGAGATGTGCATAAGTGTTACCTCTCTGATGACAAGCTGACTCACTTTGAAGTCTCTTAGCCACATAAACTCATTTGTCTTTACCTTTTCCCCCTTTTTATTCAAGTTCTTTTTCCAGTTGTATCACTAGCTGGTGCTTGGTAGTAATCGCTCTTCAGTGCCAGAGAAGCTCATCACCATGGTCATTCCCCTCACTGGGGGAAAGGTAATGCTATAATTTGCTTAGTTTGGCTTAGAGAGAGGCCACATTTGAGCAACAAGAAGCTCTCAGAAGGTAACTCTTAGGCACCCTACAAAACTAGGCTGAGTTGGCAATTCAAAAGCAAAGGCTCATAAGCATAGTTGTCAATATCAAGGGCCCATCAATGGACCATCCTTCTTCATTAGTCATTGCCCCTGTACTTGGGAGATTGTTGCTGTTCCATTAGAAAATGTGGCAGAGCTCCCCAGGATGGGGATTCAACAATATTCCAGCTGTTGTGTGAATCTCTACCCACTGTGGCAATTCCCCATGAATATTTGAAGATATTTATATACCTTATATGTATGCTTAGGTGAACTCCTCCCATGTATCCCCCATCACTGACACCCCACACCATTGATGCTCCCTTGCCATAGTTATAACCCTTTTGTGATTCAAAACTTCTTAAAAAACGAAGCCAAGAATGTTGCCAAATTCAATTAATAGGAAAATGAAATAATAATGATAAGTTTAAACATAAATAAAATACATAATAATTAGGAAAACTAAAACTAAAGTTAAAAAATGGGGTATAAAAATGAAAAATATTTTTTTAAAAATTTTATGTTTTGCCTTTCATCACTGTAATATCTTTTGTCCTGTATGTACAGTGACAATTTCTTCCATTTCTTTCCCAGTGTCTTACTTTTAAGTTTTTTTGCCTTCAATGAGGTTTTAGGTTCCAGTAAATATACATACAGAATATAGAGGACTCCCATATACCCAACATCCTTCCCCCTTCCCTATTAATAACCATTTTACATTTGAATCATACATTTGTTACAACTGATGTACAAATATTGAAACATAACTACTAACCATGGTCAATGGTTTACATTAGGGTTTACATTTTAGACCATACACTTTTATAAATTTTAGTTGAAATTTAGCATAGCCTATATCCATCCTTGCAAGATCATGGAGAACACTTCCATTGCCCCTTAAATACCTCCTCTTCTATCAATTTTATTCCTTTCTCCCTCTCCCCTCAAGACCCATGGCTACCACCGAGCTTCACTTCTTGAAGGAGAAAGTTCATAGATATTTGTTACAATGCTGATTGCTTGACACACTAGTCTGTCCTCCCCTATTAGGAACTGCCCATGCTCTCAATAGACACTCTCCCATCTGAGAACATATTGGGCTTCCCCAGCATGGGAGTCCAACTCTTTTTGACTCATTATGTGGGTCTCTCCCCACTGATACAGCACACTATGACAAAATGATCACTTTCACATTCTCTTGAAGACTACTACAGTTGTACCCTGTTGCAAATGCCCCCATCCAACACCCTAAAGCAGTAACCCTTCTTTATCATATTGCCAAAAGGGTTTTCTAATCATTTTACTTTCACCTATGTACCCACCAATCCCCATGTACCCACCAATCCCCAGTGAGTACAATGTAACCACCTCCTCCCTTCTGAATTCTCCCCCCAGTTTGATGGACCATCCAACCCATCCTCCCGACTCTACTTCCCTGTCAAGCTTGCATCACCCAATCCAATAGTATCCCTAGAGCCCTGTTATATCCTATCACTGTCCAACTACTCACTTCTACTTTATCACAGTAATAAATTTTAATGTTAGGATGTGTGAGTTCTCCATATTCTTTCTCCTTTTTGAAGATTTTGACAATATGTGGACCATTATCCTTTCAAATAAATTTCATAGTTAGTTTTTCCATATCTGCAAAGAAGGTTGTTTACATTTTAACTGGGATTGCACTCAATCTGTAAATATTTTCGGTTGAATTGACATCTTTACAATAGTTAACCTCCAAATCCATGTCCATGGACTGCCATTGATTTATATGTACTTTTGATTTCTTTTAACAAAGTTATGTACTTTTCTGTTGGGGTATTGTCATCAACATAGTGAGGTTAGACACCCCTGGAACAGTGTCTTTTCATAAAAAAATGAAGAAAAAAGACAAATCACACATGCTTGGAACGCAGGAGGATGATAGAGACTGGGGAAAAATGATGTGATCTTGTATTTAAAAACCCTTAGGAACTCTCAAGGAACTATTTAAACAATTAAATGAGTTAATTATTGTTACAGAATAGAAAATCATTACATATAAACCATTGGTATTGTGTATAATGCAAATCAAGAATACAAACCCATTTACAGTAGCATCAAATATTAAAATATTGAGAAGTAAATTTAACAAAGGAAATATAAAACATATATACTAAAAACTACAAGACAGTATTGAAAGCAGATAAAGAATGTATAAATAAATGGAAATATATCTCCTTTTCAGAAAACTTAAAGTTTTAAAAAATGGCAATATACCCCAAATGCATGTACAGATTCAACATAATGTTTATCAAAATCTTAGTTGACATCTTTGTAGAAATTGACAAGCTGGTTCTATAACTTATATGGAATTGCAAAGAATCCAGAATAGTGAAAAAATTGAAAAAGAAGGAAAATGAGAGAGAATCACACTTCCAATTTTCAAATACTTATATAATGCAATGGTAATGAAGCCAATGTGGTATAGACACAAGTATAGACATTATATACATGGAATAGAACTGAGAATCCATAAACAAAGTAATTCATCTATGAATACCCAAATTTTTGCAAGGGCAAGAAGATCATTTCATAGGATAAATAATAATCTTTGAAACAAATAGTGCTTGGAAAGTTTGGTATCCACATACAAATCCAAAATGAATATGTGTCCTTAATATTCCACAATATTTAAACAATGGACAAAAAATGAATCAATTATCTAAATGAAAGGGCTAAATGATAAAATTCTTGGAGCAAAATACATGGGTAACTCTTCAATAAGGTAGATTTGACATAGACTTTTTAGATTTTTCCCCAATAACAAAATGAACATAGATAAAAATTTAAAACCTTTTTTAAAGGATACAATAAAGTGAACCAATAACCCTTAGGATGTAAATAGGTGTTGCAAATCATGTATATCATGAGGGACTTGTATCTAGTATATTTAAAAAAGATATGGATCTTTATTACACAAAATAAAGCAAACTACTTTTTAAGTGACATGATATCCACAGAGGTAACATCAGCAAGACGGTAGAATAAGGTTTGTTAGTGAATGTACTCCATAGAAACACTGAAAATTAGGAAAAACCAACTTTCACAAAACACTGAAAGATTGAGGCTAGAGAACAGCTCAATGAATGCTTAATCAGATGCAAACACATGTAAATTGTTAGAGAGCCTGGGGACATATATACTGGTCTGGGTCATCCCCTATACTCAGATCTACATTGCAGTTTGTGTGATGCATGGTGGTAGCTTGGAAGTCTGTAGGTCCCTGAGGCCTGATCCATGTATAGCAGTATCTTGGCAGTCCACATGAATTTCATTGTGGACCTGGTTCCTGAATACTGGTGCACCTAAATAAGACAAAATGCACAAAAACCATAAATTTTGGCAGATATAAATAAGGAAGCAGAAGACTGAAACAGGATTATAAACTGACTCAACATTAAAGTTACATATAGAACAGTCCACACAATTACCACAGATTTCATATTCATCACCTGTTCACTCACAAAAAAATTTAAATATATTGAAATTTTACCAAATAACTTTTTCAACTAGTGTATAATGAAGCTAGAAATCAATAACAGAAGGAAAAAGGCAAAATACACAAATATATATATGGAAATCAAACAATATACTCTTAAACAAACAATGGACCAATGAAGAAATCATGAGAAAAATTAGGAAATATCTTGAGACAAAATAAAATTACAAGACCAAAACATGGGATGAGGCAGAGGAAATATTTAGATAAATTTAAATTATAGATGCCTATAACAAAAAATAAAACCACAAATCCTTTAAAATGTCACATCAATCTGAAATAGAAAAAAATAAAACTGAACCAAAATTTAGTAGAATGATTTGAAAGAGATAAATTACACATAGATAATTAAACAATTGAGAGAATGAAAGAAAATAAAAGTTGATTCTTGGAGGAAACCAATACAATTACCCAACCTTTACTAAAATAGCAAGTGAAAAAGAGAAAAGACACAAATATTTATAATCCAAAATGACATGGGAAATATTACCACTGATCTTGCAGGAATTAAAAAGGGCTATAAGAGACTACCATGCAGAATTGTACACCAACAAATGAGATAATCTGAAGGAAATAGACAAATGCCAAGAAACACCCAAATTACCTATACTGATACAAAAAGAAAGGGAAGATTTGAGTAATAAAATTCTCTATAACAAAGAAAACCTCAGGACCAGATGGATTCACTTGTGAAATCTACCAAACGTTCCAAGAAATATTAAAGCAAGCCCTTCTCAATCTTTCCCAAAAATGGGGAGGAAGGAGATCTTACTATTTCATTCTATAAGGCCAACATTACCCAAATTTCCAAGCCAGATAAAAACATTACAAGAAATATAGAAATGAATTTCTTACATAATTATGCAAGAAAAAATCCTCAAAGTACCAGTAAATTGAATCCTACAGCATATTTTAAAAATTATGCACTATGACCAAGTGGGATATCCCAGGAACTGCAAGTGTAGATCAATATAAGAAAATCAATCTTTGTAATACAGAACATCAAAAGAACAAAGGAAAAAAACTAAGTTGATGCAGAAAAGACATTAGTCAAAATGCAGCATTTTTCAGATAAAGAACAGATACTAATTTCCTCAACATGAAAGAAGGCATATATCAAAATCCATAGCTAACATTTAATTCATTTGTGAAAAATGTAAACCTTCCCCCTGAAGTCATGAAGAAGGAAAGCATGTTCAATTTCATCACTGCTATAAAACATAGTACTGGAAGTCTGTTTCAGATCAATTAGGCAAGAAAAAGAAAGGCAAGACATCCAAGTTGGGAGGGGAAAAAAAACTGTATTTTCAGATGATGTGATCCTTATCTATAAAAACCCAAGGAATCCACAAGAAAAGTATTTTAGCTAATGAAAAAA
Source organism: Tolypeutes matacus (assembly GCA_026826555.1). NCBI lineage: Eukaryota > Metazoa > Chordata > Mammalia > Cingulata > Chlamyphoridae > Tolypeutes > Tolypeutes matacus. Next base: position 338,472 of record JAKSZT010054437.1, on the reverse strand, counting down.
ATTCAGTAAAAATTACAGACAAGAATATTAATATGCAAAAATTACTTGTATGTCTATACACCACCAAAGAATATTCTAAAATGGAAAATTGTTTTTAAAGTACAATCCCAATAGTTTCTAAAGAATACATTATCTAGGGATCAATTTAACAAAGGAGGTAAAAAATTTGTACAATGAAAACAACAAAATAAAGCTGATAATAATAAAAGAAGACCAAAATATATCCATATTCATAGATAGGACGACTTACCATTATTATTAGGATGCCTATACTACCCAAAGGGATTTACAGACCAAAGCAATTCCTACCAAAATCCCAAAAGACAGGGGAGCAGATGTAGCTTAAGTGGTTGGGTGCTTTCCATGTATGAGGTCCTGGGTTCAATCTCCGGTACCTCCTAAAATCAAAACAAACAAATGGGGAAAAAAAGACAACTTTCAATGAAGAGTAGATATAGCTCAGTGGTTGAGCCCCTCCTCATATATGAGGTATTGGGTTCAATATCCAGTACCTCCTAAAAAAAAAAAAAATCACAGCAGACACTACTGCACGAAGAAAAATCCAGTTCTAAAATTCACATGTAATCGCAAGAGTCCGCAATGACAAAAATCAATATTTAAATAGAACAAATTCAGAGGTTTCACATTTCCTGTTATCAACACTTATGTCAATTCCACAATAATCAAAGCAGAATGACAATGACATCACAAAAAGTGTATAGGCCAATGGAACAAAATTGAGAGTTCTGAAATAAACCCACACGTCTTTTGTGTACTGACTTTTGTCAAGGATGCTAATTATATTAATTGAGGAAAGAATGTCTCTTCAAGAATTGGTTCAGGGAAACTGGAATTCCACTTGGAAAAGAATGGTAGTGGATCACTACTCCAAATCATATACAAAAATTAATTCTAAATGGATCAAGAACTAAACCTAAGAAATAAACCATGGAAATATTTGGAGAAAACAAAGAGGAAACATTTATAACTTTGGATGTGGTGGTGGTTTCTTATATATGAAAACAAAAGCATAATTGACAAAAGAAAAAAACTGATAAAATGAAACTCAACAAAAGTAAAAACTTTTGCATGTCACAGGCCATTCTCAAGAAGCAAAAGACAAACTAAAGAATGCGATAAAATAATTGCTAACCATATATCTGATAAGGGTTTAATATCCAGAATATATACAGAACCATTAGAAAAGACAACTCACTTAAAAAAAATTTCAAACCAGATATTCAAAGGGCCAATAAACACGTGAAAAATACTGAATATCATTGGCTATCAGGGAAATAAAATCAAAACCACAATGAGATACCAATTCAAGCTCACTTTGAATGGTTTTTATATTTTAAAAAGTAAATAACAGGTGTGGGCAAAGATGTAGAGAAATTGGAACCCTAAACATTGTAGGCATTGTAAAATGACGGACCTGCTGTGGAAATTCATTTGGCGGTACATAAGAAAGTTGAACATAGGGCTACAATATGACTTGGAAATCACACTCTTGGTATAGAATCAAAAAGACTTGAAAACAGGGATTTTTTAATTTTTTTTTTTTTATTTTTTTATTATGGGAAAAAAACAAAATTCTTACAATACATACAAACATTTGTAAAATGATATATAAATATATATGCATATATGTGTATTTGCATACAAAAATGTTATTTTTATATATATATATATATATACATATATTTTAAGAGGTGCTTAGATTACCCAAAATAATACATGGAACCCACTGGGATTCCCATGTTGCCCACCTCCCACACCTCCCACCACATCCCACACAAACATCTCCCACAGTGTGGCCCACCACTCTCAATGAACTTACACATCCTGGAGCCTTGCCACCAACCATTAGACCAGAGTTGACACTGTAGACCACACTCTCTCCCACTCAGTTCTGAGTGGTGTGTGCTGATTTAAAATGGCCTACATCCGTTGCCACAACAGTACTCAGGACAACCTCCAACTCCCAAAGAAGCCCCTGTATTTCAACGGTTCATCCCCTCCCTACCCCAAAAGTGTCAAGTGGCCACTGGCTCCACCTCATTGTTATAATTTCTTGCATTGCTAGAATCACCATATGTGAACAAGAGAATACCATCAAGTCCACTGTAGTCCATAGTTCTTCCCCCAATCCTGAGGGGACTGGGATGGTGATGTCCACTCCAACTACAAGTGAGAGAGAGCTTATATCCCATGGATATGGTGGGTGGGATGATCCTGCCTGCAGATGCAGGCCCTCTCCATTACCTGGGATGGCCATTGCCCATCATTGTCCCCTCCCAGGTGACTTGGATGAGTCCATTGAGCTGTAGGGTAGGAGTTGCAGCTCCACCTAGATTTCATGCACACCTGGCACATAGGTAGGTGGGACGCTCCAGTCTCTGGAAGTATACCTAAAAACTCCAGCATCACATATAGGTTTGAATAGAAGGGACTTGTGAACCATGTGCAGGGAGGACTTATTTGAGTCTAATTCTGTCACTCTCAGGAGCACAGATTCCAAAATAGAACCCACTGATAAGGCATCAGTCTCTGGGGCTATCCCCCCTTATATAGGACCAGGGTGTCTCCAGAGCTCTCAGGAACCCCACTGAGTGGGGTGATAGGCACTTAGATGTTCTATGAGCTCCTACTGAGGTGTGCATAAGAGTTACCTCTGGGATGACCTCCCGACTCTCTTTGAAGTCTCTTAGCCACTTGAACTCATTTGTGTTTACCATTTCCCCCTTTTATTCAAGGTCTTTTTCCAATTGTGTTGCCAGTTGGCACTTGGTATTAATCCCTCGTTGCCAGGGAGGCTCATCCCCGGGAGTCATGTCCCACGTTGGGGGGAAGGTAATGCAATCATATGCTGAGTTTGGCTTAGAGAGAGGCCACATTTGAGCAACAAGGAGGCTCTCAGGTGGCAACCCTTAGGCACCCCACAACTGCAGGCTAAGTCTCATTTACAAGAGCAAAGACTCACAAGGGTAGTCATCAGTAAAAAAAAACACATCAGTGGGTCATCCTATTTTGACAGGCACTGTCCGTACACTCAGAGGACTATTGCTGCTCCCTTGGAGACTCCAGGCTAGGAATTCAGATTCCCTCATTTATTGTTTGATTATCCACCCTTCGTGACCATGCCCCATCCCCCGATCCTTTCAATGATTTTGTATATCTTTCATGTATATTCGGAATAACCAATCCCCATGAAACCCCCCCAGACACACCCCACAATTATACCCCACAGTACCCATTGTAACCCTTCTGTGATCCAAATCCTCCATAAACATTTAGTCCATAAAATAATCAAATACACTTACTAGGAAAAAGAAACAAGTTTGATAAGCTTACATGCAAGAGACAAACATAAGGAAACTCAGGGGAAAAATAAAAGAGAGAAGGAAAAAAAACAAATAATCCAACAAAGAACCAAAGAAAATAAAATATAATTAGTGGATTGGGACATTAAAAAATGGGCAAAAAAGCAAAGGAAATGCCTTTAAAAATATATATATATTCATTTTTTTTTCCTTTCTCTTTTCTTTTTTCCCTTTTTTCCTTCCCTTTCTCATTGTGTTATCGGATGTCTGGTGTGCCATGATACCTTCCTCCTCTCAATCCCCATTGTCTCCCAATTTTTCATTTACATTTCAAAGAAGTTTTAGGTCACAGCAAAGTCACACACGGAGTGCCAGAGACTCCCAGATACCAAACCACCCCCCCTTCCCCACCCCATATTAACTCACCCCCTTTTTTTGGTTGTTAGCATTGTTATAACTGTTATGCAGATAGCAAAATATAGCAACTAAACATTGTCAGTGATTTACAGTATAGTTTACAATTTAGATGATAAAGTTTAATAATTTTGATGATATTTACCATGTCCTGTGTCCATTACTGTAAGGTAATGAAAAACCTTCCACATGACCACCAAACAACCCATTAGATCTTGACTGTGCCCTTTTCCCCAGCCCCCCAGGGCCCGTGATCCCCCCTCTCCCAACCCACGGAATGTTAAGATTCACAGTTACATGCCCTGGGGATTTGAACTAGTCCTTCCTAATCCACCCACCCCCCATGCTGCACCACCAAACCCAGGAACACCACCACTCATCTGCCCCATCCCCCAACATGCAACCACACTCTATTCCTTTACCATAGATTATGTCCATATGGGTGATGGCTCAAAGCCTGCTCTTCTCTTACTCTCCTTTGCTAACCTATCTTTCAGACAATGGTTCTCAGAGACTGCTCACTTTCCTCAGTTCAGATCAGTGAGGTCATATACTGTTCATCCTTCAGTGCCTGGCTTGCTTCAGTCAACATAAGGTCTTCAAGATTCATCCAAGTTATTCCATGTGTTAGCACTTTATTCCTTCTTACAGCTGAGTAATATTCCATTGTATGTATATACCACATTTTGCTTATCCATTCGTCTGTTAATGGGCACCAGGGCTGATTCCAACATTTGGCAATGGTGAACAATGCCGCTATGAACATTGGTGTGCATATATCTATTTGTATTTTTGTTTTCAGTTCTTCTGGGTATATACCCAGCAGTGGAATTGCTGGATCATACATAAGATCTATTGCTAGTTTTCTGAGGAACCGCCAAACTGTCCTCCACAGTGGCTGGACCATACCGCAGTCCCACCAGCAGTGGATGAGGGTTCCTATTCCTCCACATCCTCTCCAACATTTAGTGTCTCCTGTTTTTTTAATAGCTGCCATTCTGATGGGTGTAAGATGGTATCTCATTGTAGTTTTGATTTGCATTTCCCTGATAGCAAGTGATGTTGAGCATTTTTTCATGTG
>JAKSZT010054437.1:273235-333254 GCA_026826555.1 Tolypeutes matacus | reverse complement strand
GATTGTTCTCTCTTCTTGAGAGATTACTCCTTTTACTAATATGTAGTATCCATCTTTGTCTCTTACAATAGTTTTGCATTTAAAGTCTATTTTGTCTGATATTAGAATAGCTACTCCTGCCCTTTTTTGGCTATTGTTAGCTTGTAAAATGGTTTTCCAGCCATTCACTTTCAGCCTCCTTGAATCCCTGGGCCGAAGGTGGGTTTCTTGTAGACAGCATATAGATGGATCATATTTTCTTATCCATTCTGCCAATCTGTGCCTTTTGATTGGTGAATTTAATTCAATAACATTCAGTGTTATTACTCGTAATGAATTTCTTACTTCAGTCATTTTTTCTTTGGGTTAATGTATGTCATATATTGTTTTGTTTCTCTTTTTGACTTTTCAGTTGTTTTTAACTCTCCTCCAACTCTCTCTCCTTTGTTTTTTCCTTTCAACTTGTAGAGATTCCTTTAGTATTTCTTGAAGTGCTGGTTTCTTCTTGACATACTCTCTTAATTGCTGTTTATCTGTGAATATTTTGAACTCTCCGTCTTTTTTGAATGCCAATTTTGCTGAATAGAGAATTCGTGGCTGGAAGTTTTTTTCATTTACAGTTTTGAGTATGTCATACCACTGTCTTCTTGCCTCCATGGTTTCAGCTGAGAAATCAGCACTTAATCTTATTGTGCTTCCCTTGTATGTGATGGTTCTCTTTTCTCTTGCTGCCTTGAGTATTTTCCCTTTGTCTTGAATATTGGACAATTTGACAAGTATATGTCTTGGAGTTGGCCTGTTGGGATTTATACTATTTGGGGTGTGCTGTGCTTCCTGCCTCTGCACATCCATCTCTCTCAATAGAATTGGGTAACTTTCAGCCATAACTTCCTTCAACATTCCTTCTGTTCCCTTTCCCTTCTCTTCTCATTCTGGGATGCCCATAATGCGTATGTTTGTGCGTCTTGCATTATCGGTTAAATCCCTGAGATCATTCTGGATTTTTTCTATCTTTTTGTCTATCTTTTCTACAGTCTCTTTGATTTCAACTGTATTGTCTTCCATATCACTAATTCTTTCCTCTGCCTGTTCAAATCTGCTGCCATGTGAGTCCAGCGTCCTTTTCATTTCTTGACTTGTGTCTTTGTTCGTCATCATATCCATTACCTTTTTAGGTGTGTTAGCTATTTCTTCAGTATGTTCTCCCAGTGTCTTCTTTATATCCTTAATCTCTTCCTTCAGTTCTTTAAGTTGGTCCATGATATTTGTTTGGATAGCTTTGATTAGTGCTTCGATGTACTGCATTGATTCCTGGTTTTTATTTTGTGCACTGGACTGGTCCATGTTTTCCAGTTTCTCAGAGTCATTTGTATTTTTTTGTTGCCCTCTGGTCATCATATTATCTTGATGGGTTTGTTCAGTTGATTAGCTTTTCTCTATGCTCTAGAATTTTATTTAGCTGTTGGTTCTGCGTGTGAGTTAAGTTTTCTCTTTGGCAGTTTTTCTTCTTATTTTATTTCCTTGCTTCTTTCTATGTTCCCTTGAAGGCAAAAGGTTAGGGCCAGAAGAATCAAAAGATGTAAGGAAGGCAGAAGGATAATAGAAATATTGATAAAAGTTAGAAGAGGGGCAAAATGAGACTTAATGAGATGAATATTTAACTTGTGTAGGCAGTGTAGAGTACTAGGGAAAATATGGAGTTCCTACAATGGACTGGGAAAACACATGGAGAAATACATATATATAGTGATTTAGAAGGCTAGAATAATGAGGAGGGAGAGAAATAGTAGAGAAAGTTCTGAAAGGAAAAAGTTAATACTAATGAAAAAAAAAAGAAAAAAGAAGAAGAAGAAAACAAAATAGATGGGATAGAAATTGACACCCTTAAGTTGTGGGCCTATGAAAAAATGTTGTCTCTAAGTGCCACAACAGAAAACAGAAGGCAGAAAGATGCAGGAAGGATAAGAGATAGTTTGTAATACAGAATCAATATATACAGCGAGTGGGAAATTACTGAATAAGAAGCCCAGCAAAGAAGCGACAAGCTGGCAGCACCTATTTAAAAAAAAAAATAGAAGGAAAAATGAAGGGGGGAGGAAAACAGGAATAATAGCAATAGACCAGAAAGTAACAGAGAGAAACCAAAGATCCACACAGGCAAGCAGTCAAACAGAGCTAAGGGGGGTCATTGATTCCCCTAGGGTCCACGTTGATCCTTCCTGCCTACTTGTGTTTATCAATGAATTTCCCCACAGTGTTCTATATGCAGGTCCTGAAGTAGCTTTTAGCTATTAAACTAAATTAAAAAGAATTTATTTTTCATTTGTTGAGGTGACCTCACTTTTTTTTTTTTTTAGCCAAATGCCGGACCCAAAATAATTCCTCCTCTAGACCAACCCCATTACAGAAGGGACCCTAGCTGGTCCCGTGGAAATTAATCAAGCATGTCCCACTTTCCGGACTCCCCAGGTTAGCTGAAGCTCTGATGTTAGTCAGTGATGGGTGCTAAAGAGGGCGGATTTTGCCCCTTCTGGTGCCGAGCTCCAGCGTCACCGGGCTGCTCAGTAAATCAGTTTGAGTGCAGATTCGCGTCTGCTCTCAGCTTAATGGTGCTTCAGGTCGGCTTATCTGCTTCCCAAAGCTATGGGGTGGTGCAGGCAGCCAGATCAGTGTCTAAAAATATAAAATACCCTTCCCTGTCTTCCAACAGAACCCTCAGTTTTTTGGGAAGTGTCCCTTCCTCCTGGCTCTGCAGCAGCCTGGGTCTTATCCCTGGGTGGCTAGGGAAATCAGCTGCTTTTCCCGGCCAACTTCTCCCCTCCGGTTCCCTGGTTTCTGATTAGCTCGTTTGCTCTATTCACACAAGGTCCAAAGGGCACCAGGCAGCCAGATCCCCAGAAAATAAAACTTTTTCGCCCCGCCCGCGGCCCCAAATGTCCGTTTTATTTTTTTCCCCTAACCGCGGGGCTCAGCCGCCTGTGCCAACCTCCACTGGCAGCCTCAAAACTCACGAATCTCCACCGTTCGGTCCATGCTGCCGATCCGCGCAGATAGATGTCCCAAGCTTCTCACTCCACGCGTGCACAGCACAGACCCCTGGGCAGGACCCCGTCCACAATCCACCTTGCTCTGGGAGCTTGCAGTTTGCATCTTCCTACACTAACGCCATCTTGGCCCCTCCTGAAAACAGGGATTTGAACAGATATTTGTACACCAGTGTTTACAGCAGCATTATTCACATAGGCCAAAATGTGGATGCAACCCAAGTGTTCACTTATAGATGAATGGTGAAAGATGTAATATATACATAAAATAAAATTCAGGTATATAAAGGAGTGAAATTGATACATGCTACAATATAGGTAATCATTGGAGACATCATATTGAGTAATATACTCCAGATACAAAAATAAAATATTCTAAAATCTCTCTTGTATGAAATACAAATAAAAACTGGAATGAGAAGATTTCATAGAGATAAATAGTGATTACAGATTAACAGTGGTGGGGGCTGAGGTGCAGGGAAGGGGAAATCATTGCTTAATGGTTTCAGTTTCTTTTTCCAGAGATAAAAATGCTTTGGAATTAGATTTTGGTGATTGTAGCACAATATTGTGAATGTAATCAGTACCAGTGAACTGTACATTTGAAAGTGGATAAAATTGGAAATTTTGAGTTTTATATTTATTGCTACAATGAAAAGTATAACCAAAATGATCAAAGGATATCAATAAATACTTTTCTAAGAAAGAGATACAAATGAAAATACACACATAAAGTTGATCGACATCTTTAGCAATCAGAAAATTGCAAGCAAAAACACGAGATACCACATCACAAACTACTACTATGGCTGGTATGAAAAAGTTAAACAATGTCAAATGTTGATTTAGAAGGGAACAAATGAGAATACTCAAATATTTCTGCGTGGAATGTAAAATGGCAAAAATGCTTGGGAAAGCAATTTGGATATTCCTCAAATTCTAAAGTATAAAGTCATATTGTCACCCTACAATTCCACTTCTTGACATATACACAAGAGAAATTAAAGCACATCTGCAGAAAAATGGAATGCAAATATTTGTAGCAGCATATATTATAATTATGTCCTAATTAAATGCAATAACAACAGAAATGTCAACCATCTGTTGACTGTATTAAAATATGATATATTGAAAAATATATTAGTCATAAAAATGAAATAAATGCTGACACATCTACAATGTAGAAGAGCTTTGAAAACATTATGGTAAGTCAAATAATCCAGTAACATAAGATTACATATTATATTATTATATTCATCAGAGAGGTGAGAATAGGAAAATATAAAGAGAAAGAAAATGGGAGGGAGGCAAGATGGCATTAGTTTAGGAGGCACTCACTGACTAGCTTTCTGAGGATAAGCGATTGTGGACAGGGTCCTGCCTGCAGATCTGTACTATGGGCACACAGAGCGAGAACCTTGGGACATCTATCTGCAGGCAGATTGATGGCATGGATTGATCAGTGGAGATTTGTGATTTTAAGCCTGCCTGTGGTGTTTAACACTGACAGCTGAGCCCCACACTCAGGGAAAAAAGCTGGTTTGAGCGGCTACTCCCAAACAGCAACCTGGTGTGAGGGAGCATTCTCCGAGAGAGGGAGGGTACTGACAGAAGTTGGAGAGGGGTTTTCCTTTTGTGGATTTGGCTGTCTGGACTCCTTCATAGCTTTGGGGATCAGATAAGCCAACTTAAAGCAGCACCAGGCTGTGGGGAGAGGCAAATCTACACAGGAAGCCTGATTTCCCAGCAGACCGGTGACACTGACGCTTGGCTCCAGAGGGGGCGGACTTGGCCAATTTTATCACTCTGTACTGACAAGCATCAGAGGTTCAGCTCCCCTGGGGAGGGCAGGAAGTGGGAAGTGCTTGATTAGTTTCCAGGAACCTAGTTAGGGTCCCCTCGGTGAAGGAGGTGGTCTAGAAGAGGAATTATTTTGGGTACCTTATTTCACCAAAAAAAGAAAAAAGAAAAAGAAGACAGTCACTTTAAAAAAAATGAATTCATCTTTTTAATTAAGTTTAATAGCTAAAATCTGCCTCAAACCCTGCAGATAGAACCCTGCAGAGAAACTGATTGATAAACACAAGCAGGCTGAGAGGTTACAAAAGGACCGTAGAAGAAACACTGTTCCTCCTTAGATTGGTTTGATTGCTTGCTTGTTGTGTGTTTGTGTCATTTTTCTCTGTTTATTTGTTTTCTCTTGTTTTCTTTCCTCTTTCCTCTCCCCTTCTTTATTCCTTCTTTTTTTTTCTTTTTAATTAAGTTCTTCTAGTTTGTCTCTTCATTGATGTGCTTCTTCTTCAGTGATTTTCCATTCTCTGACTATGTTGATTTTGCCTCCCAAACTATCTATTCCCCTTCCTTCATCTTTCTGCTTTCTGCTTTCTGTTGTAGTACTTATACACGATGTTTTTTCATTACCCAAAACTTAAGGGTATCAATTTCTATTCTATCTATTCTGTTTTCTTCTCTTTTTATTAATATTAACTTTTTACTTTCAGCCCTTTCTCACTCTTTCTCTCCATCCTCATCATTATAGCCTTTGAAATTATTATATATATATTCCTGTATTTGGTTTCCTAGTCCACTGTAGGAACTCCACTTTTTTCCTATTACTCTACACTGCCTACATGAGTTGAATATTCATTTCACTAAGTCTTATTTGGCCCCTCTTCTAACTTTTATCAATATTACTATTATCCCTCTTCCTTTTCCACATCTTTCAATTACTATGGCACAAATATTTGGCCTTCAAGGTAACAAAGAAAGAAACAAGGAAATAAAATAAGAAGAAAAAGTGTCAAAGAAAAAATTTAACACACACACAGAACCACCAACTAAATAAAACTCTAGAGCAGAGAGAGAAGCTAATCAACTGAATTAACCCATCAAGATAAAATGATGAGTAGAGGGCAACAAAAATTACAAACCACACTGAGAAACAGGAAGACATGGACCAGTCCAATGAACAAAATAAAACCAGGAAGAGATGCAGAACATTAAACAACTAATCAAAGCTTTCCAAACAAATATCATGGACCAATTTAATGAAGTGAAGGAAGAGATTAAGGATATAAGAAGACACTGGGAGAATATACTGAAGAAATTGTAAACATACACAAAAAGATAACGGATATGATGGTGATCAAAGAAACAATCCAAGAAATCAAAAGACACTGGATTCACATAACAGCAGATTTGAACAGGCAGAAGAAAGAATTAGTGATGTGGAAGACAATACATCTGAAATCAAACAGATAGTAGAACAGATAGACAAAAAGATAGAAAAATGCAGCAGGGACTCAGGGATTTAACTGACAACGCAAAATGCACAAACATACGCATTATGGGCATCAGAAGTAAGAGAAGGGAAAGGGAACAGAAGGTGTGTTGAAGGAAATAATGGCTGAAAACTTCCCAACACTATTGAGAGAGATGGATGTGCAGATCCAGGAAGCACACTGTACCCCAAACAGTATAAATCCCAACAGGCCAACTCCAAGACATATACTTGTCAAAATGTCCAATGCTCAAGACAAAGAGAAAATACTCAAGGCAGCAACAGAAAAGAGAATCATCACATACAAGGGATGGACAATAAGATTAAGTGCTGATTTCTCATATGAAACCAAGGAGGAAAGAAGACATTGCTATGACATAGTCAAAGAACTAAAAGAAAAAAACTTCCAGCCATGAATACTCTATCCAGAAAAACTGGCATTCAGAAATGATGGAGAGTTCAAAATATTCACAGATAAACAGTAATTAGAGAGTATGTCAATAAGAAACCTGCACTTCAAGAAATACTAAAGGAATTTCTGCAAGTTGAAAGAAAAAAACAAGGGAGAGTGAGTTGGAGGAGAGTTTAAAAACAACTAAAGAGACAAAACCATAAACAAAACAACATATGATATGCATTAACCCAAAGAAAATGTGGCTGAAGTAAGAAATTCATTGTGAGTAATAACACTGAAATTTAATGGACTAAATTAATCACTCAAGAGACACAGATTGGCAGAATGGATAAAGAAATATGCTCCATCTATATGCTGTCTACAAGAAACCCACCTTTGACCCAGGGACTCAAGAAGGCTGAAACTGAATGGTTGGAAAACAATTTTACAAGCTAACAATAGCCAAAAAAGGGTAGGAGTAGCTATCCTAATATCAGACAAAATAAACTTTAAGTGCAAAATTATTGTAAGAGACAAAGATGGATACCAATTATTAGTAAAAGGGGTAATCCCTCAAGAAGAAAGAACAATCATAAACATTTATGCAACTAATTGGGGAGCCTCAAAATACATGAGGCAAACTCTGGAAAAACTAGGTAGAGAAATAAATGCCTCTACAATTATAGGGACTTTAATACACCATTATTACCATTAGACTGAACATCTGGACAGAGAATCAATAAAGAAACAAAGACTTTGAACAATATATTAGAGGACCTGGACCTAATTGACATATACAGACCACTACACCAAAATACAGCAGGATTTACATTCTTCTCGAATGCACATGGATCATACTCCAAGATAGACCACATGCTAGGCCAGAAAACAGCACTCAATGAATTCAGAAAAATTGAGATTATACAAAGTAATTTCTCTGACCACAATGAAATGGAATTGGAAATCACTAAGGGCCAGAGAAACAGATTAGGCACCAAGATATGGAAGTTAAACAACACACTCTTAGACAAAGAGTGGGTCAAGGAAGAAATCTCAAAAGAAATCAGTAATGACCTTGAAACTAATGAAACAACACAGCACATCAAAACCTATGTGATGAAGTGAAAGCTGTCCTGAGAGGGAAGTTCATAGCCATAAATACATTTATTAAAAAATAAGAAATAGCTAAAATTGAAGACCTAACTGCATACTAAAAGGAATTGGAAAAACAACAACAAAGTAATCCTAAAGGAAGTAGAAAGGAGGAAATAACAAAGATTAGAGCAGAACTAAATGAAATAGAGAATAAGAAAGCACTAGAAAAAATAAAAAAAAAAAACAAAAGCTGGTTCTTCAAGAAAATCAATAAAATTGACAAACCCTTAGTCAAAATAACAAAGAAAAAAAGAGAACAGAAGCAAATAGACAAAATAAGGAATGAGCAAGGGGATATCACTACTGACCCTACAGAAATAAAGAGTAACATAGATGATATTTTGAAAAATTATATGCCAAGAAGAATGATGATTTAGAGGAAAAGGACAAGTTTCTAGAAATTCACAAACAGCCTACATTGATGAAAGAAGAAATTGATGAACTCAATAGTCCATTTACAAGTAAAGAGATAGACTCAGTCATCAAAACCCTCCCAAGTAAGAAGAGCCCAGGACCAGATGGATTCACAGCTGAATTCTACCAAACATTTCAGAAAGAGCTAACACCAATTCTGCTTAAGCTCTTCCAAAAAATTGCAGTAGAAGGAATATTGCCTAACTCATTCTACGATGCCAACATTACTCTAATACCAACACCAAACAAAGATGCCACAAGAAAGGAAAATTACAGATGAATTTCTTTAATGAACCTAGATGCTAAAATCCTCAACAAAATATTTGATAATCACTTTCAACAACATATCATAAGGATTGTACACCATGAACAAGTGGGTTTCATCCTGGTATGCAGGGATGGTGCAATATAAGAAAATCAATCAATGTAATACAGCACATAAACAGATTGAAAGAAAAAATCACATGATCATCTCTATACAATCAGAAAAAGCATTTGACAAAATACAGCGCTCTTTTCTGATAAAAACACTGGGAAAGATAGGAATAGAAGGAAACTTTCTGAATATGATAAAGGGTAAATATGAAAAACCCAAAGCTAACATCATCTTCAATGGTGAAATCCTAAAAGCCTTCCCTCTGAGATCAAGAACAAGACAAGATGCTCACTATCACCACTCCTATTTAACATTGTCTTAAAAGTACTTGCTCAAGCACTGAGGCAAGAAAAGGATATAAAAGGCATCCAGAATGGAAGAGAAGATGTAAAAATTTCTTTATTTGCAGCTGACATGACCCTTTACGTAGAAAGCCCTCAGAAATCTACAACAAAGTTTCTAGAACTTATAAAAGAGTTCAGTAATTTTGCAGGCTATAAGATCAATACCCAAAAATCAGTAGCATTTCTGCAGACCAATAATGATCAATACAAGGAGGAAATAAAAAATAATAATATTTACAATAGTAACTAAAAGAATCAAATACCTAGGAATAAATTTAACTAAAGATGCAAAGGACTTATATACAGAAAATTACACAACACTAATAAAGGAAATCAAATAAGACCTAAATAAATGGAAGAATATTCCCTGTTCATGGATAGGAAGACTAATCATCATCAAGATGTCTATCTTACCCAAACTAATCTACAGGTTTAATGCATTCCCAATAAAAATCAACAAAGTATTTTTTTTTTTTGGAACTGGAAAAACTAATTACAAAATATATTTGGAAAGATAAGAGGCCCTGAATTGCCAAAGACATATTGAAAAAAAAAATGAAGTTGAAGGTATCACATTACCTGACTTTAAAACATACTACAAAGCTACAGTAATCAAAACTGCATGGTATTAGAACAAGGATAGTCTTATTGATCAATGAAACCGAATTGAGAGTTCTGATATAGATCCCTGCATATACAGTCATCTGATATTTGACGAGACTACCAAGCCCACTCAGTTGGGAGAGAATGGGTCTTTAACAAGTGATGTTTGGAGAACTGGATATCCATATCCAAAAGAATGAGAGAAGAATACCATCTCACACCTTATACAAAAATCAACTCAAGATGGATCAAAGATCTAAATATAAGAGCCAAAACCGTAAAGACCTTGGATGATAATTAAGGGAAGCATCTACGGGACCTTGTAATAGGAAATGATTTCATGAACTTCACACCCAAAGCATGAGCAGGAAGAGAAAAAATAGATAAATGAGATCCCCTCAAAATTAAAAACTTCTGCACTTCAAAGAATGTTATTAAGAAAATATAAAGGCAGCCTACGCAATGAGAGAAAATACTTCACAACCATATATCTGATAGGAGCCTAATATCCTGCATATATAAAGAAATCCTACATCTCAAAAATAAAAAGACAAACAATCCATTTAGAAAATGGGCAAGTGACCTAAAAAGACACTTCTCCAAGGAAGAAATATAGATGGCTAAAAAGCACATGAAAAAAAGCTCATCATTGCTAGCTATTAGGGAAATGCAAATCAAAGCTACAATGAGATACCATCTTAAACGCTTCAGAAAAGCAGCTATTAAAAAAAAAAACAGCAAACTCTGTTGGAGAGGATGTGGTGGAATAGGAACCCTCATCCACTGCTGGTGGGATTGTGTAATGGTCCAGACACTGTGGTGGACAGTTTGGTGGTTCCTCAGAAAACTAACAATAGATCTTCCATATGATCCAGTAATTCCACTGCTGGGCATATACCCAAAAGAATTGAAAGCAAAGACACGAACAGATATATGCACACCTCTGGTCATAGAGGCATTGTTCACAATTGCCAAAAGTTGGAACCAGCCCCGGTGCCCATCAACAGATGAATGGATGAACAAAATATGGTACATATGTACAATGGAATATTACTCAGCTGTAAGAAGGAATAAAGTGCTAACACATAGAATAACATGGATGAATCTTGAAGACCTTATGTTGAGTGAAGCAAGTCAGCCATTGAAGGATGAACAATATATGACTTCACTGATTTGAATTGAATGTAAGCAGTCTCTGAGAACAATTGTCTGAAAGATAGGTTAACAAGGGAGAGAAAGAGAAAACTAGGTTGTGAGCCATCACCCATATGGACATATTCTATTGTAAAGTGATAGAATATAGTTGCATATTGAAGGATAGGACAGGTGGGGTAGTGATATTCCTGTGTTTGGTAGTGCAGGGTTGTCAGGTGGGTAGATTAGGAAGGGCAGGTTAGAATACCCATGGCATGTAACTATGAATCTTGTCATCCAATGAGTCAAGACAAAGAAGTTTCATGTGCCTCAGGGGGATGGGGGGGAAGGAACAGAAAAGATCAAACACGGGGTATTTAGTGGTCATGAGAAATGTTTTTCATTACCTTACAGTACTGGACACAGGACATGGTAAATATCATCAAAAATTATTAAACTGTACCATGTAAAGTGCAAACTATACTGTAAACCATTTTCAATGTTTAGAAGCTTTGTTTCATTATCTGTATAACAGTTATAACAAGGATACCATCCACACACAAAAAAAGTTTTAATATGTGTTGAGGAAACGGGAAGGAGTTTGGGTATATGAGAGTCTCTTGCATTCTGTGTGTGACTTTGTTGTCACCGAAAACTTCTTTGTAAATTAAATGAAAATTTGGGAGACACTGGGGAATGAGACGGGGATGATGCCACGGCACAGACTGGATACATGATAATGCAGTGATAAAAGGCATAAAAATTTTTTTAACATTTTTTGTTTTTTTTTTCCCATTTTTTCACTGTCCCAATCCATTAATTATATTTCATTTTTAGGTTTTTTTTTTCTTAGTTTCCATGTATTTTATCTCTTGCATTTAAGCTTATCATTATTATTTCATTCTCCTATTAATTGTATTTGGTTATTTTTTGGGCTTCACCTTCAAGGAAGGTTTAGATCACAGAAGGGTTACAATGGGGGCTGCAGAGGATCATTGGTGGGGGATGTCTGGGATGGGGGATTCATGGGAGGAAGTTCATCTCAATATACATAAAAGATATATAAAATTGTTCAGATGATCAAGGAGTTAGTGGGGCATGGTCACAGTGGGTAGACAATCAATCAATAAATGAGGGAATACTGAATTCCCGGCTTGGAGAGCTCTGCCACATTCTCCAAGGGAGCAGCAACAGTCCCCCGAATGCAGGGGCAGTGTCTGGCAAAAGAAGATGGTCCACTGATGGGTTCTTGTTATTGATGACTAGCCTTATGAGTCCTTGCTCTTGTAATTGAAACTTAGCCTACTGTTATGGGGTGCCTAAGGGTTCCTACTTGAAAGCCTCCTTGTTGCTCGAAAGTGGCCTCTCTCTAAGCCAAACTCAGAATATGAATGCATTACCTTCCCCTCAGATTGGGACATGACTCCCAGGGATGAGCCTCCCTGGCAACGAGGGATTAACACCAAGTACCAACTGGCAACATGACTGGAAAAAGACATTGAATAAAAGGGTGAAAGGTAAAGTCAAATGAGTTCATGTGGCTAAGAGACTTCAAAGAGAGTCGGGAGGTCATCCCAGAAGTAACGCTTATGCACACCTTGGTAGGATCTCATAGATCACCAAATTGGATCTCATCCCACACAAAGGGGCTCCTGAGAGCTCTGGAGACATGCAGGTCCTATATAAGAGGGGGTAGCTCCAGAGATTGATGCCTAACCAGTGGACTCTACTTTGGAATCTGTGCTACAGAGTGACAGAATTGGACCCAAATAAGTCCTCCCTGCACATGGCCCACCACTCCCTTCTATTCAAACCTATATGTGATGCTGGAGTTTGTAGGTGTCCTTCCAGATACTAGAGCCTCTGGCCTTTCCATGTGCCAGCTGTGCCTGGAATCTTGGTGGAGCTGCAACTCCAGCTCTACAGTTCAAGGAACTCACCCATGTCACCTGCTGAGGAGACAATGATGGAAAACGGTCATCCCAGGGAATGGAGAGAGTCTGCACCTGCAGGCAGGATAATCCCATCCTCCATATCCATGGGATATAAGCCCACTATCACTTGGAGGTGGAGTGGACATCACTATCCCAGACTCCTCAGGACTGGGGGAAGAGGTATGGACTAGAGTGGACTTAGTGGTATTCTGTTGTAAACGTATTGTGATTCAAGCAACAGAAGAAAATATAACAGTGAGGTGGAACCAGTGGCCACTAGACGCTTTTGGGGCAGGGAAGGGAAAAGTAGTTGTAATACAGTGACTTTTTTAGGACTTGAGAATTATCCTGAGTAGCATTGCAATGACAGATATAGGCCATTTTACATCAGCATATACCATGCAGAACTGTGTGGGAAAGAGTGTGGTCTACAATGTGAACTATGGTCCATGCTTAGTGGCAAAGCCCCAGGATGTGTATAGCCATTGCAGGTGGTGTGCCATGCTAATGAAAGATGTTTATGTGGGATGTTATGGGAGGTATGGGAGGAGGGGAACATGGGAATCCCTGTAATATTTGTGTAACATTTATGTAATCTAAGCATCTTTTAAAATATACATATATATGTAACATTTATGTAAGCAAATGCACACATATGCATATATATTTATATATCATTTTACAAATATTGGTTTGTATTATGAAAAATTTATTTTCACCCACAATAAAAAAAAAAGGAAATTTTTTACTTGTTGTTTAGATTTGGAGCAGAATACAGTGTGAATATATGTTTCATTTTTTTAATTAATAGGCTTCATTTTTAAAACATTTTTGGGTTTACTGAAAAATTGAGCAGAATTTGAAGAAAATTCCTATATACATCTTCTCCTCCTACATTTTCCCTATTATTAGTATCTTGCATTATTGTGGCTAATTTGTCTAGTTGATGGACTAATATTAATATATTAAATAAATATATTCTTAAATTACATGATGTTTCTCTCTGTATTGCACAATTCTATGGGTTTTGACAAATGCATAATATCATGTGTCCACCATTAAATTATCTTACAAAATTTATTCATTGCCTAACCTGTGCTGCAACTTTATGTCATCCTCCACCCCAGCCTCCTGAAAACCACCAATATTTAATGGTCATTATAGTTTAGCCTTTTCCTAAATGTCATATAGTTGTAATTACACAGTATGTGACTTTTTCATATTTGATTCTTTCACTCAGCAATGTGTTTTTATGGTTCCTTCATGATTTTTTGTGGCTTGATAGTTTCTGTTATTGTTGAATAATATTACAACTCTTTCATACAGAAGTACGAAAATGTTTACTAATTAATATATTCAAAGATATATTGGTTGCTTCCAATTGTTGACAATTATTAGCAATGCTTCTATGAATGTTAGTTGTACAATCTTCTTTGTAGATATAAATTTTCAACTTATTTGGAAAAACAGGAGTATAATTGCTTGTTTAGTATGTTAAGAAAATGTCAAGGTATTCAAATTGCCAGTAACCTTTGCTTTCTCACAGCAATACATGAGAGGTCCTGCTTGTCCACATCTTCCCATCACTGAGTTTTGTCAGCACTTGGATTTTAGCCATTCTGATATGTATATATTTGTATACAATGTTTTCTTATGAAGAGATTGAAATGTTCCCAAATAGACTGTGGTGATGGTTATGCATATCTGTCAATATATCAAAAGTCATTGAAATGCTCAATTTAACAGTGTGAATGTATGCTTTGTGAATTATATATCAATAGTGTTCTCCAGTACAATGATACTCTTTTATGGTAAAGTGATGTAAATTAGAATTTTTATAAAATGAAACTAAAAAGTGTTGGGGAAGATGTGGGGAAATTGGGATACTACTATTTTTTTCTGATGGGAATGTAAAATGGTGAAGCCACTGTGGGTACCATATTAGCATTTGCTCAAACATTTTTTGAATTACCAAGTACCCCAGAAATATCACTCCCAAGTATATAGACAAAGCTATTGAAAACAGATATTCAATCATTTCCTTTTACATGAATGTTCATAGCAGCATTATTCATAGTAGACAAAAATTGTAAACAACCCTGATATCCATCAATGAATGGATGGATTAATGAAATGTGACATAACCATAACATGAAATATTGTTCTGAAATAAGAACTAATCATGTACTAAAATATGTTACAACATAAATGAATTTTGAAATATAAGTGAAAGAAGCCTGAGGGAAAAGATCATATATTGCATGATTCCATTTCTATGAAATAGCACAAAATGTAAATCCATAGATGTAGAAAAAAGAATAGTGTTTGGCAGGGGCAGGGACAATGGTTGCTGTGGAATGGCCAGGTAATTGGTAAAGGGTTCCCTTTGACAGAATCAAAATATTTTGGAACTAGAGACAGGGTGTCATTGTACAACATTAGGAATGTCCTAAATGCCACTGAATCCACAGTGCAAAATCATTAAATATATATGATGTGAATTTTACCTCAAAATTTTAAAAAAAATTCTTCTTTGTATGTAAGAATTTACTTAAAGTGTACATATATACATGATCCAAGTAAGTTGTTTTGTAAATCAGTGATATTGGTTAATGAAATAGTTTGTTATATTTGAGAAATTTACTTTTGACAAATTTAAGAAATTTTTATAATTGTTATCCATTGTGTACAGCAGGTATGTTGAAGTAGATTCTAAAGAAGATGACTTTGAAGATACTATTCATTTTGTATAGAATAATGCTGTTATAATATTATAATGACTACCTCATTCATTAATCAGAATTTATGAGGTAACAGTTCAGGAAGCCATAATTCCAAAATTGGTTTAGTCTGTAAACAATGTTTCAGTCAGAAGGGCCACACTACATCTGGGATTGTAAGGAAGAATCTGTTCCGATTTCCAGTCTCTAAAGCTTCATTGTTTGTCCTTTTCAGCTTCTGGTAGCTTCTAGCACTCCTTGACTCTTGGTCCATTTCAATATCTTTAAAGCCTATGTTCTGTCTATAGTAGCTGTCACATCATGTTTCCTCTTCCCTGTATTCAAGTCTATATCTGACTCCCTCTTGTAAGTACACTTATATTGAATTTAGGGATGACTGATATCGTCCAGAATAATACCATAATCTCAACATCCTTATCTTAATCTCAACATCCTTATCTTAATAGAAAAAGGCCCTTTTCCTATATTAGGTAAATTCACATTCCAAGGGATTAAGACCTGAATATCTTGGCTATTTGGGAGGATTGGAAGGCCAGTATTCAGTCTACCACATTCCATGAATCATTTCCCCTGGAAACTGTAATCTACTATATATAGAGGTTGGGTGTGAGGGTTAAGCTTTGCCTTGGACCTCACTGGTCACACAAGTGGCAATTCAGTAGGGTGCTTACCAGCTCATTTTGCATGACTTTTATAACTGCCATGGATGCATGAATGTGTGGAGTCTCAGCTTCTTGAACCTACCCTTGTAATACTATCTGCTTCTGTTGTGTAGGGATGGAAAATAAGCACCCTACTCAGCCCCTCATACACAATCACAGCAAGTAAAGGAGAGGACTATGTGGTTCTTCCAGATGGAGAATGGAATCTTAGACCTTTTGCCATACATCTCTTTCTACACCACCTTATATAGGATATGTTGTAGCTAATAAGGAAAGCTAAGAAACTCACTTTGATATGTAATAGTAGTATATGTACTACTTATGTTGCTATGGTTCTCAACTTCTTCTGCCTTTTAGAGTCTTTATACATTTGTTTATTTGCATGAATTTTTCCAAATATTTTATTTACAAGTGTGTGATCTAGAAGAAATGGATCTAATTACTATTGCCTGAGCCAGAAGACCCTTTTAATAGAAATATATTTTTCTAAGTTACTAGGTATTCCCAACTCAAACACATTATGCACATGATTCTTATATCTCATTGTTGTTTGACCTCAAATGGCAGTGATCCAGAATTAGAGACAGGGAATGAATAATACAAATGTCTTCACAACTTTTTTTACTGATGGAATACAGCCTCTATAGAACATTTATTCCCAGATAAAAAAAGAAGTGGTCCATAACCTTATATAAGGCCTGTATTTTGAGGAGAACATTTATTCATGTATCAAGTAATTTGCTGGAATATTTTTAGTTATGTAGTGAACATTGGAGCTAGAGTTGTGTAATACATTTATAATGTGAATTCTCTCATGTAGTCTAAGGGTAGAATATTGACTGAAGTCTTTTCCACATAGAGGACATTCATAAGGTTTCTCTCCAAGTGTGAGCATTCTCATGTTTTCTACAGTTAGAACATTGGCTGAAGGATTTCCCAGATAGATTGCCTTCATATGGCTTTTCTCCAGTGTGAATTCTCTCATGTTCTATAAGGGTATAACTTCAACTGAAGGCTTTCCCACATAGATGGCATTCATAAAGTTTCTCTCCATTGTGAGTTCTCTTATGTTGTCTAAGGATAGAACTTTGACTGAAGGATTTCCCACATATATAACATTCATGCAGTTTCTCTGCAATGTGAGTTCTCTCATATTTTGTAAGTGCAGAAATATTTTTGAAGTTTTTCTGACATTGATGACATTCATAAGCCTTCTCTCCACTTGAGTTCTTTCATGTAGTTTAAGGTTGGTACAATGAATGAAGGATTTCTCACATAGATGACAGTTATATTATTTACTTTTAGTGTGAATTTACTTACATTGGTTGAATGATACCTTGTCACTGAGGTATTCTTGAAGTTGTTCTCCAAGATTTAATTCCCACATAAGGAAACACATATTATGTTGTGTGACTGTGAATGAAATCTTTCCCAAGTCATTACATTCAAAGTGATCCTCAAGTGTGTGAGAACTCTGCTCTTGGGAAAGAGAAGAGAGACAAAGGTTTGCTCAGAAAATGATTCCATATATATGAATTAGACAGTAACCGTTCAATGCGTCCAGTTAAAATTTTTCACATTATATACATTAACATGGTGTGTTTTTCTCTTGCATGAACATGTTTTCTCATTTGTAACATCTTAATTTCAAAGATATTTAATTAGTTTTGAAAACATCATTATATTAGAAATACTACAAGAAGTTTTAAGCAATTGACTTTTCTTAAGACCTCATGAAGTGGTTTTGAGATCAAATTAATATTTCTCTTAATTTAAACATTACAAAAATTTTTGTTGGAACAGTACTCAATCACACCTTTAATTAGAGTAAACTGATTGTTCTGAATTCCTTACTTATTCCATTCCCAGGTCTCTATTTTAACAGTATTCATATCTTTAAAACTTACCATAGACAAGGTGATGGATGTGTCCCTCCTGAAGATATGTTGCATGGACCTAATTTCTTGTTTATCAATGTAACATTCCCTGCCTGAAATAATTGGGAAAAAAAGCAAACAACATTTCTGGAGCAACATTAACAAAATGAAAAATTTGGAAAAAACAATGCTCATGTGATATGTTTCAAATATTGTCAATTAGAAAGAGAAAGAATGCCAAATTAAGGTATACTTATAATTAAGACTTAATTTTGTGGAGGATAATATAATCTTCAAAAAGGAGAACCATAGAAAGAGAATTATGTTAAAATTTAACTGCAATAAGTATGTTAATATTCCTTTGCATAAAATCAAAGAAAATGAATATGGATAATATAATAGAGATTAATACATGTGAGGAATAATGACATCATTTGTGGATTCCTCTCCCTTTCTCCTTGCCAACAGTTAAGAGTATACCACTCACTTATGCAAATTGTCCATTGATATTTCCAAGGATCTACTAATTTATTCTGCAATGCCCTCATTGTATGAAAGCACAGGTTCCTGGAGCTCACTTGGTCTCTGGTGTTGGAGAAATCCCAACATTTCTTTCCACAAATCCTCTTCTTGCTCCAACTGGGAAATCACATCGGATATGCAGAGTTGATAACCTGTATATAGGAAAGAGTTAGAATATATTTTGAATTATGTGTTGATAGTGCATTGTCTTCAAGTCCAAGACAGTCTATAAAGAATAATGTAAGGTCATGTAAGGTCAGCACAGGGAAGCACACATTGAATACAGGATATTGACCATACTTCAACAACAAAGGATGCTCAACCATTTGCCATAAGACATTAATGATCTGTAGTCATTGAGGACAATGGCCAAGTTCAAATACTGCAGTATCTTCACCTATTCCATTAAAGAAAAAATTGTTTCCACAGTGGTTTTATTTTTTTAAAAAGAATCCAATAAACAGAATGTCCACTAAAAATAAATATTAGTTATATTTGGAAATAGGTATGTTATTTTTCTGCTGTGCTGTGAAATATCATTATAGTCACTAAAGCATAGTAATTATTTAGATAATATTTAACCAACTTGTATATCCATTTAAATAGCACACATAGAGTTCTCAGCACATTTCTCAGTATTGGAGTTTGAATGGCTACAAATGCATAGAATTTTCATCAAGAATTTTAGATTCTACTCATGTGAAAAAATGTGATAAATAAAGCGAAGAATCAAATTTCTTCCAAATAAAGTGTTACAAAAGGATAAGGTTAGAGATTTGAGTGGCATAAAAGAAGCTCTTACAGATACTTGTTGAATAGATAAAGGATAGATTAGATAGATTAGATAGACAGTCAGATGGATAGGTAGAAAGAGAGATAGTTAATATATACATTTTCTGAGACTCACCAATGGAAACCATATTATTGATAGTCTCTAGCATCACTTCTCTGAATATCTTTCCCTGGAATATGTCCATCATTCTCCATTCTTCCTGGGTGAAGTATATAACTACATCTTTGAAGGTCATTGCTTCCCAAAACATTACAGACATTGAAATTCAGGCAGGGATATCTTCACTAGAGTCACAGTAAGATGGTTTTGAGGAAAGAATGGAAGAATGGAGGGTCTGTGTGGCTAGAAAGCTCATATTATGCTTGCAATTCCTGTTAGATCATTCTACATGCTGACCTGGTATCTATATATCATCAGATAAACTTGCAGGGACTTTCACACACAGAATACATAAAGTTTCATTATGAGGCAATGTCACATGAGTTGTAGTGTGATATAAAAATTGGCTATTGCCTGATAAACTGGTAATTATCATTTCCAGAATTTGATTATAAAATTTGCATTCAGAAACCATAACTAAAACACTCCTCCAATTTCATATAAAACTACACACTCATCACATTGGAAGTAAGATTTGTGATCTGACATTTTTAACCATGGCTAAGGTTTGTTTATTCCAACCCCTCCCAATGACCTACATTTTCCCATCTATGAAATGGTTTAACAAACTATTATGCATTTGGAGAGATAGATGAGCTAATGTGTAAAGTGTCTCCTACATAACAATGATTTAGTAAAAGGGATAAGTCTATTATTCATTAAAATGGCAGAAAAACTTTCAAGAATGTATTGCATTTTACAGAATTTTTCACAGGGTTCATACAGAATTTGAGATCATTAAGTTTATTCTCTTTCATCTCTATAAAATGCAGGTGTTCATTGTAAGATATAAGGTCAGATAGGCCAATAACATAAACTATTGTCACCCCTTATAATGCTGTACCGAATTGTAATCCTAGCATGAGTCCTCATGGTTCTCAGAGGCCATAATCAGTTTTTATCATGGACCTCCAATTCTAGTTATATCATTGTCAATCTTGTATCTTTTCTTTGCTTCTCAGTTAAAAAATAGAGTTAACCTCTTTATGTGTTCTGGTCTCTCCAGTTCTTCAAAAATTTTCACAGGACCTAAAATTTTACCGTAAATAATAAACTCTTTTATTAAAATCCAATAAAGTCCATAATCATGTGAAAAAAATATCTATTGAGAAGCAAATGTGGCTCAACTATTTTGATGCCTTCCCACCACATGGGAGGTCCTGGTTCAGTTCCCAGTGCCTCCTAAAGAAGATGAGCAATACATTGAGCTGACACCAGGGGCTGGCATGGCAAGCTGATGCAACAAGATAATGCAACAAGATGATGCAATGAGAAGAAACAACAAGGAGACACAATATGAGACACAGTAAGCAAGGAGCAGATGTGGCTCAAGTGATAGGGTGCCTCCCTCTCACATGGGAGGTCCCAGGTTTGGCTCCCAAAGCCTTCTAAAAAGAAGATGAGCAGACAAAGAAAGAAAACAACAAGCACAACCAATGAAGGAGGAAATAAATAAATTAAATAAATCATTTTTAAAAAACTCCTTATACATGTGCATCCAGTCATCAAATTTAGATAAGGGTTATTTACAAAGAAGGAAATGGTTGATAAGGGATAAGGTGGTGATGAGAATTTCAATTATCTTTTCAAAATGCAAAAGTATATCCTATCTATATACACTTTAAGATGTTTATTATTGGAGAAAATAAACAAATTCTTTCTCATTGCATTTATTGGCCTAACCCTCTCTAGTGCTTTCCTGAATATTATACAACACTTACCTTAGCACGTTTAACATTGGATTAATTGAACTTGCCTAAAACATCTGTTTTCCCTTTGGTCTATCAAACTTTGCTGTTACTTACTTCTATCACATATTTTCACCACAATCCTAAGCCTATTATTGCCACATGTAAAGTTAATGAAGGAATTATTTCCCCAAGGACAAGGGCTCCATCTCTTATCTACTACAATGTAAATTATAATCCATGCTTAGTTGCAATGCTCCAAAATGTGTTCATCAATTGTAATGAATGTACCACACTAATGAAAGAAGGTGTTAACATGGGGAAAAGTGGGAGTGGGGAGTGGTGTATGTGGGAATCCCTTATATTTTTTATGTAACATTTTATGCAATCTAAGAATATTTTGAAAATAAATAAAAATGTTTTTTAAAAAAGGGAGAAAAATGTCTCTCAGTGAGAAAGTGATTTACTGAAAATGCACAAGCAAATAACTGGGGGAATCTTCCCAAAACCAATTCTCTGTGAGAAAGTAGTTGGGGTTTTTATATGCAGGGAAAGAAAAAAAAGGAAAAAACATGTGAAGGCTATTTGGCACAGTTTTTCCAGATCAGCAAAGACACAGGAGTTCTTCAAGGGTCTTATAATGAATAACAGGATATATTTCTTAATTTTGTTTTTCCTCCAGCTGTCAGTCTTATCCTTCCTATCCCAGTTTCAGTGGTTACTCAATCAGAGCTCAGAGTTAGATCTCCTAAGTTCAAGACATCCATAACTCCCTTTTGTGCTGACCATGCAGGGATATCCAGGAGGAAGGCACTGATTTACCTATCCACAGGCTGTACCTGGTGACAAATGGTCTGGTTTACATTGAGATGTTGTCTTCTTCCTTTAACTGGGCTTGAGAAGGTCTGGTTAAGTCTTAAGTACAAGACCTTAACAAGCTATTAGGAAAAGATAAATGCACAGACAGTTGAGCTACTTTAGGATGGGATATTAGGTTTTACGGTTACATATGTGGAGAAAATTCTTAATACACAATTTTCCAACTATCAATACTAAAGTTGCTGTACAGAAGGCAAACAATCACATGATTGTGGGGACCTAAGGACCAGGCCCCACCTAGTCCTCAGCATGAGCTGCTTGCATGACCAAGGCCTAAGTTAAAGGTTACCAACCCTCCGTAAAGGGGAGAGAAGGTCTAAAACAAAATCTGAGTGATAAAACTTCATTCCTGAGATACCATCACCAAACCTGATGCCCAGTCACTGGACCCTTTTTGGAGCTCTATTCTCATACCCTTTGGAATGCCCTTGTTATCACCTCTATGGAATGTCTTTGTTCTGAGAACCCTTACATCACCCCTCATTTTCTCCTGTCCTCTTGAGGAGTGCTAACTTCATTCAAATATTGATCAGCTGCAATAAAGTTCTTTTCTGTCCATAAGTCCCAATAAGACATGTCTAAATCTCTGCCTGGTGTGTTCTTTTGTCTCATGGCCTCACCAACTCATGCCCTTCAGGAGTTGGGTTGGAACATATGATAAAATGTTCACCATCATTTGCTATTATTAAAATGAATATTAAAAACAAAATGAGATGGTGTTTTAATCAGTAAAATTTAAAAATAATAAAATAAAAGAATTATAGTTGGTGAATACTAATAGAACCTCTTAATGGTGATAGATTCAATTTATGATCATTGTGTAGATCAATTTTTATAACATATTTATCTATTTATGCATTTATTTTTATACATGAATTTATTTCTAATTCCTATAAACTTGAAACATTCTCCTCTATTGTATTTTGTGATTGCATCATGAATATGATAGAAGTAGCATATTAAAAAAACAATTCTATTGCTTTATAATCTCTAGAATAGAAGGAAATAAGTAATTTGACTGACATAGATACTTGACCCCAAGATGAATACAGTAACTACTTAGAGTTTTAGGTTTTGAGCATTCAGGTCTGTACTAGGCAGGGAAAGAATTGTATAAATGCATAGTTAGAAGACCAGAAAGACACTAATGTAAGAAAACCATTAGTTTCCACTGATATTCATTATTACATTATTTAATGATAGAGAAAGTCTTAGGTGGACATATGGCTGTGAAGCTAGAGTTTACATTTTCTAGATACTATGAGAGCTTCATATGGCTTTGTGACTAAATTGTGATGATGGCACATGATTGGAAACTCTACATGTTGTTTCCAATTTGTCCAACTCAAAAGGCATAATTGAGTGGTTTTCTTCATCCATCCCTACCCCACCATTCCCAACAAACTTTCTGTTGTCTTGGAAGTAATGAGACCCACCTGGCCAATTTTGATGAAGAGGTGAAATATTCATGTTGAATATTACATCAATGTTCTAACAACTTTAGACACTTTCTACTGAATTTTTCATGGCAGACAAACTCCTACTAAAATGTTGTAAATCACCGTGGAGGTAGACGATGCCGGGAATGATCCAAAGAAAGCCTGGGATCAGCGGACCTCACTCCATGTGGAATGCAAGCAAATTTATTTAGGCTGAAGCTGCTTTTTATACTACAAAGCTGATAACAAAAGTAGGGCATCCTTTGCTAGTTCCTCTGCATGGCACGTAAGAGCACTGCAGGTTCCTGTATCTCTAGATAATTTTTCTTAGGAATTTATACAATAACTTCTTAGTGGTGGGTTCATTCCACTCTGCTTCCTCCCATTGACGTCTGCAGTGTGCAGAGTCCTTGGAGACATTTGCTGATGTTTCTTTTCCAGCAAGCATGCTTTTTAGATGCTTAACCCTTTATGCTCTGACTCTCAGCATCTTCTCCAACACTAAAAAATTTACTTTTGTGTTTTTTATAGAACAGCTTAGTTTATTTAAATCTTATGCATTTATAAATTCCTGATCTTCTCAATAATCATAAATTTTAAATTTCCAGATAAAATATTAGGACAAGTTGATTTCATTAATTCTCCATTTAATGAACTTATTTAAATTTAAATTAATTGTTTAACATTAATTGAATAAAAGTTGTGTGAGTCCACCACCCTCAAATTAGACAAATACATACCAAAGGCTTGAAATGGGCGTATTTCCTTTCTCAATGTCTTTTAAAATTAGGATCATCTGCAGATGAAGTGCCATCATTTCTTTATTTTTACAAATATTTGACACATAGAAATTCAACTGCCCATATACTAAAGAGTAGTGATTTGAACACCTGGCTTCTAAGTCTTCCACTGATCATACTCTGCTAAAATATAGCTCTAATTTTCCCAAGATTTATAAAGTAAATACGGAATATACCATAAATATATTATTCAATATGTGACTGAATCTCTACTGCCAAGAGTCAAATGAAAAATGTCTGAAGTTAGCAACAAGAGTTATAGAAACACTGAGAAAATACATTAAGAATAGTATGGTAAGATATGTTTTTGTTTGTTCCAAACTTGAGTGGCAGGAAGAATGGTTCATTTCATTCAGAAAGTAACATGGGAAATATGCTGATCCCCAGGGCAGAGATCATTTCATGCTGAAAGAGCACTCTTTGGTTCTTACAGCAGAATATATTTTAGAAGATGGTAACACTGTTCGGATAAGGAAATTATCTAAAACTGAAAAAAAAACAACAACACTTTCTTCTAATTTTATCCCTGCTTTTTATCTCAATCAATAAAGGTAAGCATGAAATTTCCTTTGATACAAATAGGTAAGCCTTAAAAATTTCTGTCCAATACCAAATTTATTATTGCATGCATCTGTTGGATTTAAAGCATTGGCAAAGTATATTCAATTCTAGAAAATGGAAAGATAAATTCTTGATTTTTAAAAAAAAATTCAAATATTCTTTCATATAGTCTTTTTAACTTTCTGACTTTCATGATTGTAAGATCAAATGTAAACAAAATGAAAAGTACTTTGTAATATAATGGGTGGGCCAATATATCAAAGATTATTACTATTGTCATCATCATAACTGCTAACATTTCTTGAGTGTCAACCATGGATTTAAGTGTTTTACATATATTAAATCTGGGGACTCTATCTCATTAATATAAAATTATATCTAAATAACAAGCATGATATTACTGTGCATTATTGAATCAGGAGTATATATTATTGATAAGTCCTTGTATGACAAGAATTAAATCCCATGATAAACAAATCTGAAAATATTAGGGATTATTGACCTGTTTTCATTTTTGTCATTAGAGAATTCTTGATAAAAAAAGTAAGAAACCCTTCTCATTGTGTTTGCCAATTTCTGATTTTTATTTCCTGGCCTCAATTTGATTTTATAAACTTTCTTTGAAAACAAGCATATTTACATTGCCATGATTGATTAGGTAACTGATAACACAATCCCTGCATCATAGTAATTCGTTATTTCACTGGGGTAACCAGAAAAGTAAACATGAATTATGTGAATGAATAAAGGTGTCAACATGTAGCTTAATTATCTAGTGATTTTATTTCTGAGTTGTATAAATAGTATCTTCTAAAAGTTTTGAGTACTCAGTGAAACCAACTCCATACAAAAGTTGTATTTTTTGTACTTTCTGAAAAATGGTTTGTAATTCCACATACAAATTTGCAAGTTCTGCTTAAAATTGCTTGATTGAGCCAGAGGCCAAGTGAACCTAACTGATCTTTTGAGCTTTCTTGAACAGGAAGACCATTTTAGAGTTCCTTTTCTTACCACTACAAAATCTAAATAAAACATATGACTTTTGACTTCACATATCATCCATTCAAATGCAAACACAGTTAAAAAATTAAACAGCATCCATATTATTTGGTGTTGAGATCATCATTATTTTTTATACTAAAAGAGACTAGAAATGCATAATGCTAATCTTTGGAGATAGTACAGGAAAGCCACCATAATTTAATTAAATATATTTGAATGTTTCATTTGTCAATCTATTTTAGATGTCTTACAAACTATTTACTCTCATAATGAAATTAATTTTAATTGGTAATAGAATAAGACAATTGAGAGGAGAGAAGCATGTCACCTGCAAAAAGGAAATATAACTCTAAGATTATTTGATGGGACATTTTTCTTATGGACATGTAGAGCCATTGGTAGGTATAATATTTTTTCTTATATGGAGTTGGTAAAATTGGTGGACCTACAGTATTAATGTTATACAGGAGAAAACAAAAGCCCAGGAAAATATAGTAACTATTATTTCTGATTAAATAATTGCTACAGATGAAACATGAAGAGAAAAAAGCAGAAAGCAATGTTTCCACAGTGATGCAATTTGTACTCCTGGGATTTTCTGACCTTCCAAATCTCCAAGGCTTTCTTTTTGGAGTGTTCTCTATCATTTACAGTATTATTTTAATTGGAAATAGCCTCATAATCATAATAACCAGGCTTGACTCTACACTACAGAAACCCATGTATTTTTTCCTGGCAAATTTTTCCTCACTGGAAATCTGTTATGTGTCTGTCACTCTCCCCAGAATTCTGATGAACCTTTGGACTCAGGAAAGAAGAATTTCTAAGGTGAAATGTGCCACCCAAATGTGTTTCCTCCTCATTCTGGGAGCCACTGAATGTTTCCTCCTGGCTGTGATGGCCTATGATCGTTACATGGCCATCTGTAATCCACTATACTATCCTCTAGTCATGAACCAAAAGACATGTATTCGGCTTGCAATTGGTTCCTGGATCAGTGGAATCCCAGTCCAGATTGGGCAAACATGTCAAATTTTCTCTCTGAATTTCTGTGATTCTAACCAAATTAACCACTTCTTCTGTGACATCCCTCCCCTTCTCAAGCTGGCCTGTGGGGACACATCAGTGCATGAGATATCTGTCTATTTAGCAGCTATGTTGTTTGCTGCAGTCCCTTTTATGTTGATAGTTGCCTCCTACAGCAAAATCATTTCCATCATTCTGAGATTGCCAACAGCACAAGGACGGGCCAAAGCCTTCTCCACATGCTCTTCCCACCTGCTAGTTGTTGTTTTATTCTTTGGATCTGCTACCATCACCTATTTAAGGCCCAAATCCAATCATTCTGCAGGAACTGACAAACTGCTTTCTCTTTTCTACAGCATTGTGACTCCATTGTTTAATCCCATGATATATAGCTTTAGGAACAAGGATGTTATAACAGCACTAAGAAAATTATTACTTAAAAAATAGCATGATAAGCTTGTTATTGATTTAACTGATGATCATATAATTTTCAAAGAAACATTTAAAATTTCTATATTACCCCTTTGACAAGTAATCAGGTCTGCAAGAAAATATACTTTAAAGAGTTAGCTTGAAATATGCTATGCTTGCTATATACTAGGCACATTTACCTACCTTCAAAATGCCATGCATAAAGAATAATATTGTCTCATAAATAAAATAATAATGTGCACCGTATTTTCCCTTTAAAAGCTATGAATACAGGTCAAGCTTCTAAGAAGTTTAGCTTAAATATACTAGAAATTATACAAGATTATTTAGCAAAATAATTGCGAAAATCTTCCACTGTATTTGTTATCACTCTTCTTTCTTTCTACAACACAGAATCTGGTCAGTAGCTGAATATTTGTTTAGCAAATGATTACATAATTGCTTGTTTAAATGTATGTTACTATGCCCTTCAAACTCTTGCCAAAACCCAGAGATATTAAAGCATTGGTAATCATATTTTAACACATTATGACCCTATGTAGAATTACTCAAAACATATTCCTAAAAGAAAATGCGTATATGGATTTAGCTCTCTTACTTGCAAGTTCCTGTCTGAGCACATGATATGACAAAATTTGCACCAGTCTCAGCCAGCTTATTTGTACTTATTTCCATGTTATTCTTAGCAATTATTGTCCTAAAGTAATCTGCTTTAGATATTTTATCTCTTTCATGACTATACTCCAATCCATTTTGGATGAGCATTGTTGTATATAAAAGTTTGTCTCTTCACTTCCCTTCTAAAGGGCCATTTAAATATTATCTTCTTAACAATATTAACATTTGTCATAAAGCCTCTCTAAATATATATATATTTGAAAACTAAAAATAATTATCCATAAGATAGTAGTAGTAATTAGGTATTGCAAAGCCTCATTTCACCAAACAATTGGATGACAATGCATGAGCCCTTGTAGGATATAAAGGATTTCAGCATAATGGCTTGAATCAGCAAAATAGTATGTGCCCTATTTCCTTTGAACTGTAATCCCTCCAAACCCTCTGCATGTTGATCTTCTCATACAAAATACCAATGTCCTTCTAGGATATAATTAATGCTTGTCATAAAAATTAAAGTTATGGTAGATCTGTTCACATTTCTTTCCAAACTATAATCTCTGTACCATTTTCCCCTGCGATTGGAGTAAGCTCATAAAAGAGTCACATTACTGGCAATTATGTTTTGGACTCAATGATATTTTATTCCCTAACAGTTAGTAAAAATCCCATTAATAATTGTATCAATATAGAAGTTTCTTTGGAGCAGAACTACTTCATTTCTTTACTACTAGTCCAAGAATTTTGTGAAAGACAGAAAGATCAAAACTCAGCATGTAATGAAAATTTACTTTCTCCTCCATGATCACATTGATAGATTTTTATGGAACAATTACATCTTTGTACCAAAATGAGGGAGATTGAGATTTTATATATATATTTTTAAGATTTCCTAATAATTTTGTAGATTGAATCTCATAAGCAAAACAAGCATTGGGAAAA
Source organism: Tolypeutes matacus (assembly GCA_026826555.1). Classification (NCBI taxonomy): domain Eukaryota; kingdom Metazoa; phylum Chordata; class Mammalia; order Cingulata; family Chlamyphoridae; genus Tolypeutes; species Tolypeutes matacus. The sequence goes on along the minus strand of JAKSZT010054437.1, from coordinate 304,456 downwards.
TGGCTGCATTCCTTGCCATATTATTTTTCTAATCCAAACTTGAAGAAAAACATTATTATTTATTTAATTATTTATTTACCTATTTATTTATTTATTTATTCTTGTATTGCTTCATTATCATTTAAGAAGTACACAAAAAACACTTCATCATATACACACATTTTTCTTGCTATCTGGCCAGTGTGTAATAAAAGGCCAATCTTCTTTGCAGTAGTAATTGATATAGAGCTGTTGTTTCAAAGTATGTATGTATTTTAGCATTTTGTACTGTCTTAAAAATATTTGTTTTCCATGTGTGTATAAATATGTAATAATTTTGAAGCGTGTATATAAATCATGAATTTGTGAAATTTTAGAAGTGTTAGAGTTTTCTTTGGTGGCAGAAGCTTTTAATTTCTGGAAAGTAGTGTCTTCACACACAGATGTGCACATTTTGTAGTACAATTAATGACCTATAGAAATTTTTTCAACCAGAAATGAAAGATTTCTTATTATTACACCAGTGTGGAGGCTTTCTGATTACAAGTATATTTTTGAAAAACTTTTCTAGCACATTGAGTGGATTATTTCCAAGTCATCAAATGATACCAACTAATGTGATAAAAAGCTTTTTTTTTCTGATAAGAATTTCAGAAATTCTCATTTGTTAAAACGTAAAATATATACATGTGTATACACAATACAATGGTATAATATGTAACATAGTTTACATATTATTTGTTACATAGAAAATATATTATTATATATTATATAATATATAGCATAGTATATATAATAGATATAATATAGATAATTATATATAATAAAGTGCTTACTTGACATTATTGTGTATTTTTATTTTCCTATAGGAAACACACCACAACCAGTTAAAAACTAGGCCACTTGAAACAAATTTTCTGTTCACTTTGGATTGGCCTTTTCACTAGTGTAAAGAAATAGTGTATTTGTGGCTTGGATGTCATAAATGTTTTACTGATTCTTATTCAGTAAGATTATTGTGGTCCAATTGATGATGCTTCACTATAAGTTTGTTATATCTTCTATTCATATGCCTATCCTGGGTACATATTCATACATGACACTAGGAAATATTGGATTGGGCAAGGGAAAGTAAACTTCTTTAAACTCATATGTCCATGATAAAAACCCAATGTAGGAAATTTTATATTTTTCTTACCTAAATTGCAAATTCTATGAATGAATTATTTGTCTATGCCTGTCCCCTCCTAACCAAGACCTGTCTAACAATGTATGATATAATTTTGGAAATGATTCATGCATTTTAACTTGGTCCTCTCTTTTGGCTTTGATACAATCAGTCTCCAATAATGTTCAATGAACACACAATCATACTACTAAGAGTCAGGATAAAACACAGTAAAAACATCCAAAACAATCATTTTGCAAATAAATTCAGGCAAGAAGTTATTCATATTTAAAAGGAAAAATTCTCAGTTGTGGATATAAATTTTTTCTGCTCAATTTCAAGGGCCAAGTGTCATATAGTAACTGAAGAGAAATCATGTGGCAATCAGCAATCACCAGGCTGTCACTAGAAACAGCTCACCCTCCAAAGTTTGCAGTTCAACTGGACTTTTATTTATTGACAGAAGGGAATTTACCCACTAAGTCACTTTCTCTTGTGTTGCAATCCTCACATTCTTTACCAGATAGCCAAGTAGAAATTTGGTCACAATTAGACAAGAAGATGATAAAATGTCTTAGTGTACAAAGAGCTATGGAAGATGTTATAGTAAGCATTAAAGAGGAACAACTAGAGTTATATCACCAGGATGACAAGTGAGGAGTTAAAGGCACAGTCAAACTGGACAAGAATGAATGTTTTGAGTGCTTGAGGCAGTTAGAAATAATCTACTTCATGTACTACCATCCTGTTAACACAAAACTTATCAATTAACAAGAACAAAGTAGAGTATGAGTCCTGAGTGACTTAATTAGCTTTACTATGTAATGTAGTGTTATATAAGACATTAGTGAGTGATTTATGGTTTATAAGAATCCAATTAAATGAAGAGCATATAAAAGAGTCACCCTTATTTCATTGGGAGATTGTGATAGAGGAGAAAATTGCCTCCTAGAGATGAACATGTCCTAATTCCTGGAATCTGTGAATATATTACATTACAGGGTAAAAAGACCTTTGCAGATGTGACTAAGGTAATGAAATTTGAGATGAAGAGATTATCCTGGATTATCCTGGGAGGCCCAATTTAATCTTCTTTCTGACTGCTGAACTCATCAGGTCTCAGTTTAAGGCCTTCAACTTATTGGATGAGACTTCTTTCATTGTTGAAGGCTATCTCTTTTTTTGATTGTAAGTGCAATTACCATTGATGCAATCAACTAGCTGAATGAAATCCACAAATACACAAATAATCAGGCCAGTGTTTGATTTACCAAGAAATTGGAAACCATAATCTAGCCAAATTTATACATGAACTTGTAACAAACAGGGTACTATGAACAACTGTATGCTAACAAATTAGATAACCTATAAGAAATGGAAAAATTCCTAAAACACAAAATCTACCTACACTGACTCAAGAAGAAATAAAAGATCAAAATACACTTATAGAAAATAAAGAGATTGAGGGGCCAAGATGGTGTTAATGTAGGAGGGCACACACTGCAAGCTGCCAGAGCAAGGCAGATTGTGGACGGGGTCCTGCCCAGGGGTCTATGCTGTGCACGCGTGGAGTGAGAAGCTTGGGACATCTATCTGCGTGGATCAACAGTGTGGACAGAATGGTAGAGATTCGTGAGTTTTAAGGCTGCTGGTGGTGGTTGGCACAGACGGCTGAGCCCCGCAGTTAGGGAGAAAAATAAAATAAAATAAAACGGCCATTTGGAGCCGCAAGCGGGGCGAAAAAGTTTTATTTTCTGGGTATCTGGCTGCCTAGCACCCCTTGGACCTTGTGTGAACAGAACAACAGAGCTAATCAGCACCCAGTGAACCAGAGGGGGGATTCTGGTTGGGGAATGGAGCTGATTTCCCTAGCAACTCAGGGATAAGACCCAGGCCGCTGCAGAGCCAGGAAGAAGGGACACTTCAGCAAAGAGGGAGGGTTCTGTTGGAGGACTGGGAAGGGTATTTTTTATTTTTAGACATCGATCTATCTGCCTGCACTGCCCCATAGCTTTGGGGAGCAGATAAGCTGACCTGAAGCAGCATCAGGCTGAGAACAGACACAAATCTGCACTAACACTGATTTACTTAGCAACCTGGTAACGCTCGCATTCAGCTCCAGAAGGGGCGGAATCTGCCCTCTTTAGCACTCCTCACTGACTAACATCAGAGCTACAGCTAACCTGGGGAGTCCAGAAAGTGGGACATGCTTGAGTAATTTCCACGGGCCCAGCTAGGGTTGCTTCTGTAAGGGGGTTGGTCTAGAGGAGGAATTATTTTGGGTCCTGCATTTCACTAAAAAAATAAAAATTAAAAAAAAAAGTGAGAAGGTCACTTCAATAAATGAAAAATAAATTCTTTTTAATTTAGTTTAATAGCTAAAACATGCTTAAGGACCTGTATATAGAACCCTATGGGGGTATTGATTGATAAACACAAGTAGGCAGGAAGGATCCACGTGGACCCTAGGGGAATCATTGACCCCCCCTTAGCTCTGTTTGACTGCTTGCCTGTGTGGATCCTTGGTTTCTCTCTGTTTCTTTCTGGTCTCTTGCTTTTCTTTCCCCTTTCCACACACCTTTCTTTTTTCTTCTATTTTTTTTTTTTTAATTAGGTGCTGCCAGCTTGTCGCTTCTTTGCTGGGCTTCTTTTTCAGTAATTTTCCACTCACTGTATATATTGATTCTGTATTACAAACTATCGCTTATCCTTCTTGCATCTTTCTGCCTTCTGTTTTCTGTTGTGGCTCTTAAAGACAACATTTTTTTCATAGGCCCACAACTTAAGGGTGTCAATTTCTATTCCATCTATTGTGTTTTCTTCATTTTTTAAAATTAGTATTAACTTTTTCCTTTCAGAACTTTCTCTACTATTTCTCTCCCTCCTCATAATTCTAGCCTTCTAAATCACTATATATATATTCCTCCATTTGTTTTCCCAGTTCATTGGAGAAACTCCAAATTTTTTCCTAGTACTCTACACTGCCTACAGAAGTTAAATATTCATCTCATTAAGTCTCATTTTGCCCCCCTTCTAACTTTTATCAATATTACTATTATCCTTCTGCCTTCCTTACATCTTTTGATTCCTCTGGCCCTAACCTTTTGCCTTCAAGGGAACATAGAAAGAAACAAGGAAATAAAATAAGAAGAAAAACTGCCAAAGAGAAAACTTAACTCACACGCATAACCAGTAGCTAAATAAAATTCTAGGACATAGAGAAAAGCTAATCAACTGAATAAACCCATCAAGATAATATGATGACCAGAGGGCAACAAAAAAATACAAATGACTCTGAGAAACTGGAAAACATGGACCAGTCCAATGCACAAAATAAAAACCAGGAAGCAATGCAGAACATTGAACAACTACTCAAAGCTATCCAAACAAATATCATGGACCAACTTAAAGAACTGAAGGAAGAGATTGCGGATATAAAAAAGACACTGGGAGAACATACCGAAGAAATAGCAACCATGCCTAAAAAGGTAATGGATATGATGGAGAACAATGGCACAAGGCAAGAAATAAAAAAGATGCTGGACTCATATCGTAGCAGATTTGAACAGGCAGAGGAAAGAATTAGTGATATGGAAGACAATAGAGCTGAAATCAAAGAGATTGTAGAACAGATAGACAAAAAGATAGAACAATCCAGCATGGACTGAGGGAATTAAACGATAATACAAAATGCACAAACATACACATTATGGGCATCCCAGTTGGAGAAGAGAAGGGAAAGGGAACAGAAGGAGTGTTGAAGGAAATAATGGCTGAAAACTTCCCAACTCTATTGAGAGAGATGGATGTGCAGATCCAGGAAGCACAGTGCACCCCAAATAGTATAAAGCCCAACAGGCCAACTCCAAGACATATACTTGTCAAAATGTCCAATGCTCAAGACAAAGAGAAAATACTCAAGGCAGCAAGAGAAAAGAGAACCATCACATACAAGGGAAGCACAATGAGATTAAGTGCTGATTTCTCAGCTGAAACCATGGAGGCAAGAAAACAGTGGTATGACATAGTTAAAACACTAAAAGAAAAAAACTTCCAGCCACGAATTCTCTATCCAGCAAAATTGGCATTCAAAAATGATGGAGAGTTCAAAATATTCACAGATAAACAGCAATTAAGAGAGTATGTCAAGAAGAAACCAGCACTTCAAGAAATACTAAAGGAATCGCTACAAGTTGAAAGGAAAAAACAAGGGAGAGAGAGCTGGAGGAGAGTTTAAAAACAACTGAAAAGACAAAAGAGAAACAAAACAAAATATGACATACATTAACCCAAAGAAAAATGGCTGAAGTTAGAAATTCTTTACGAGTAATAACACTGAATGTTAATGGATTAAATTCACCAAGCAAAAGACACAGATTGGCAGAATGGATAAGAAAATATGATCCATCTATATGTTGTCTACAAGAAACCCACCTTCAACCCAGGGATTCAAGGAGGCTGAAAGTGAATGGCTGGAAAACCATTTTACAAGCTAACAATAGCCAAAAAAGGGCAGGAGTAGCAATTCTAATATCAGACAAAATAGACTTTAAATGCAAAACTATTGTAAGAGACAAAGATGGACACTACATATTAGTAAAAGGAGTAATCTCTCAAGAAGAGAGAACAATCATCAACATTTACGCACCTAATCGAGGTTCCTCAAAATACATGTGGCAAACTCTGGAAAAACTAAGAGGAGAAATAAATGTCTCTAAAATTATAGCAGGGGAATTCAACACACCACTATCATCATTAGACAGAACATCTGGACAGAGAATCAATAAAGAAACTAAGGCAGTCAACAATACATTAGAAGACCTGACCTTAATAGACATATACAGAACACTACACCCTAATACAGCTGAATTTACATTCTTCTCGAGTGCACATGGAACATAAACCAAAATAGACCACATGTTAGGCCACGGAACAACACTCGATGAATTCAGAAAGATTGAGATTATACAAAGTAATTTCTCTGACACAACGGAATGAATTTGGAAATCACTAAGGGCCAGAGAAACAGGTTAGGCACAAGGATATGGAAGTTAAACAACCCACTCTTAGACAAACAGTGGGTCAAAGAGGAAATTTCAAAAGAAATCAGTAACTACCTTGAAACTAATGAAAATGACAACACAACATATCAAAACCTATGGGATGCCGTTAAAGCAGTCCTGAGAGGAAGTTCATAGCCATAAATTCATATATAAAAAAAAGAAGAAAGAGCTAAAATTGAAGACCTAACTGCACACTTGGAGGAATTGGAAAAACAACCACAAAGTAAACCTAAAAGAAGTAGAAAGAAGGAAATAACCAAGATTAGAGCAGAACTAAAGGAAATAGAGAATAAGAAAGCACTGGAAACAATAAACAAAACCAAAAGTTGTTTCTTCGAATGTCAACAAAATTGACAAACCTTTAGCCAGACTAACAAAGAAAAAGAGAGAACAGATGCAAATACATAAAATAAGGAATGAGCAAGGTGATATCACTACTGACCCCACAGAAATAAAGAGTATCATAAGAGGATACTTTGAAATATTATATGCCAACAAGAATGACAATTTAGAGGAAATGGACAAATTTCTAGAAACCCACAAACAGCCGACATTGATGAAAGAAGAAATAGATGAACTCAACAGTTCAATTAAAAGTAAAGAGATAGACTCAGTCATCAAAAACCTCCCAATTAAGAAGAGTCCAGCCCAGAGGGCTTCACAGCTGAATTCTACCAAACATTCCGGAAAGAGCTAACACCAATTCTACTTAAGCTCTTCCAAATAATAGAAGTAGAAGGAATATTACCTAACTCATTCTATGATGCCAAATTTACCTTAATACCCAAACCAAATAAAGATACCACAAGAAAGAAAAATTACAGACCAATTTCTCTAATGAACCTAGATGCTAAAATCCTTAACAAAATACTTGCTAATCACATTCAACAACATATCAAAAGGATTATACACCATGACCAAGTGGGTTTCATCCCGGGTATGCAAGGAAGTTTCAATATAAGAAAATCAATCAATGTAATACACCACATAAACAGATTGTAAGAAAAAAATTTCATGATCATCTCTATAGATGCAGAAAAAGTATTCGACAAAATACAGCACTCTTTCCTCATAAAAACACTACAAAAGATAGGAATAGATGGAAACTTTCTGAAAATTATAAAGGGCATATATGAAAAACCCAAAGCTAACATCATTTTCAACGGTGAAATCCTAAAAGCCTTCCCTCTGAGATCGGGAACAAGACAAGGATGCCCACTATCACCACTCCTATTTAACATTGTCAAGAAGTACTTGCCCAAGCACTGAGACAAGAAAAGGACATAAAAGGCATCCAGATTGGAAAAGAACAAGTAAAAATTTCATTATTTGCAGATGACATGATCCTATACATAGAAAACCCTGAGAAATCGACAACAAGGCTTCTAGAACTTATAAAGGAGTTCAGTAATTTTGCAGGCTATAAGATCAACGCTCAAAAATCAGTAGCATTTCTGTACACCAATAACGAGCAAACTGAGGAGGAAATCAGGAAAAAAATACCATTTACAATAGTAAACAAAAGAATCAAATACCTAGGAATAAATTTAACTAAAGATGTAAAGGACTTATATACAGAAAACTACACAACACTGTTAAAGGAAATCAAAGAAGACTTAAATAAATGGAAAAATATATCCTGTTCATGGATGGGAAGCCTAAACATCTTCAAGATGTCTATTCTACCCAAACTAATCTACAGATTTAATGCAATCCCAATAAAAGTCAACACTATATTTTTTAAGGAACTGGAAAAACTAACCACAAAATATATTGGAGAGGCAAGAGGCCCTGAATTGCCAAAGATATATTGAAAAAGGAAAATGATCGGAAACGGATGTGGCTCAAGAAGTTCGGCGTCTGTCTACCATATGGAGAGACCGGGATTCGATCCCCGGGACCTCCCGGTAAAAAAAAAAAAAAAAAAAGGAAAATGAAGTTGGAGGTATCACACTACCTGACTTTAAAACATACTAAAAAGCTACAGAGACCAAAACTGCATGGTATTGGTACAAGGATAGACCTACTGACCAATGGAACCGAATTAAGAGTTCTGATATAGATCCTCGCATATACAGTCATCTCATAATTGACAAGGCCACGAAGCCCACTCAGTTGGGAGAGAATGGCCTCTTTAACAAGTGGTGCTTGGAGAACTGGATATCCATATCTAAAATTATGAGAGAAGAATACCATCTCACACCTTATACAAAAATCAACTCAAGACGGATCAAAGCGGATGGATCAATCCGCTATTATTTTGTTTTGTTTTTTGTTTGATTATTTGTTTTTTTTCCTTCTCTTTTTTTTTCCCCTGAGTTTCCTTATATTTGTCTCTTGCATTTAAGCTTATCATGTTTGTTTCCTTTTCCTAGTAAGTGTATTTGATTATTTTATGGACTATATGTTCATGGAGGATTTGGATCACAGAAGGGTTACAATGGGTATTGCAGGGGATTATTGGTGGGGGGTGTCTGGGAGGGGATTTCATGTGAATTAGTTCATCCGAATATACATGAAAGATATATAAAATTGTTCAAAAGATCAAAAGATGGGGCATGGTCATGATGGGTGGACAATCACACAATAAATGAGGGAATCTGAATTCCTAGCCTGGAGAGCTTTGCCACAGTCTCCAAGGAGGCAGCAATAGTCCTTTTGACAGTGTCTGTCAAAAGAAGATGACCCACTGATGTGTTCTTTTTATTGATGACTACCCTTGTGAGTCTTTGCTCTTGTAACTGAGACTTAGCCTGCAGTTGTGGGGTGCCTAAGGGTTGCCACCTGAGAGCCTCCTTGTTGCTCAAATGTGGCCTCTCTCTAAGCCAAACTCAGCATATGATTGCATTACCTTCCCCCCAACGTGGGACATGACTCCCAGGGATGAGCCTTCCTGGCAACGAGGGATTAATACCAAGTGCCAACTGGCAACACAACTGGAAAAAGACCTTGAATTAAAGGGGGAAAAGGTAAAGACAAATGAGTTCAAGTGCCTAAGAGACTTCAAAGAGAGTCGGGAGGTCATCCCAGAGGTAACTCTTACGCACACCTCAGTAGGAGCTCATAGAATATCTAAGTGCCTATCACCCCACACAGAGGGACTCCTGAGAGCTCTGGAGACACCCAGGTCCTATATAAGTGGGGATAGACCCAGGGACTGATGCCTTATCAGTGGGCTCTATTTTGGAATCTGTGCTCCTGAGAGTGACAGAATTGGACTCAAATAAGTCCTCTCTGTACATAGTACATCAGTCCCTTCTATTCAAACCTATATGTGATGCTGAAGTTTTTAGGTATACTTCCAGAGACTGGAGCCTCTGGCCTAGCTATGTGCCAGGTGTGCATGAAATCTCGGTTGAGCTGCAACTCCTACCCTACAGTTCAATGGACTCATCCAAGGCACCTGGTGAGGAGAAAACGATGGGCAATGGCCATCCCAGGGAATGGAGAGGGCCTGCATCTGTAGGCAGGATCATCCCACTCACCATATCCATGGGATATAAGCCCTCTCTCACTTGGAGTTGGAGTGGACATCACCCTCCCAATCCCCTCAGGATTAGGGGAAGAACTATGGACTAGAGTGGACTTGATGGTATTCTCTTGTTCACATATGGTGATTCTAGCAATGCAAGAAATTATAACAATGAGGTGGATCCAGTGGCCACTTGACACTTTTGGGGTAGGGAGGGGACGAGCAGTTGAAATACAGTGGCTTCTTTGGGAGTTGGTGGTTGTCCTCAGTACTGTTGTGGCAACGGATGTAGGCCATTTTAAATCAGCACACACCACTCAGAACTGAGTGGGAGAGAGTGTGGTCTACAGTGTGAACTGTGGTCTATGGTTGGTGGCAAGGCTCTAGGATGTGTAAGTTCATTGAGGGTGGTGGGCCACACTTTGGGAGATGTTTGTGTGGGATGTGATGGGAGGTGTGGGAGGTGGGAAACATGGGAATCCCAGTGGGTTCCATGTAATATTTTGGGTACCTAAGCACCACTTAAAATATATGTATATATATATATAAACAACATTTTTGTAAGCAAATACACATATATGCATATATATTTATATATCATTTTGCAAATGTTTGTATGTATTGTGAGAATTTTGATTTTTACCCATAATAATAAAAAAAAACCTTATTAAATAAATAAAATTAATTGCAAACCCCAAAATATGTGGTGTTTAACATATTTTAAACCTGTAAATCTCATATAGAACATCTCTGTCATATAATATAGAGATAAAGAAAAGAGATTAAGGGCTAACAAAAGTATCCTCATAATGTTTCAATTTGTAAAGAACTGCTAATTATATGCAGCTAATTATATGACAAATTTTACAATTATATGATGAACTTACAAATGATAGTTAATATTTGGGTAAAATAGCTAAATTATTAAACATTATAAATAAATATGTTAAAAAAGAAAATAAAAGAAATTGCATCATTATTAAAAGCCTGCGTAGAAAGGAAAGCCCAGGACTAGATGGTTTCACTGGTCAATTTTACCAAACATTTAAAGAACAATTGACCTCAGTTCTTCTCAAACTCTCCAAATAATTTAAGAGGAAGGAAAACTCCTTAATTCCCACTATGAGGTCAATATTGCCATAATACCCAAGCCAAATAAAGATACCAAAATAAAATAAAATTTTATACCTATATCCCTTTGAATATAGATGTAAATATCCTCAAAAAGTACTAGCAAACTGAATGTAACACCATATTAAATAATTACATACCATGATTTAGTGAGATTTATCCCAGGTATGCAAGAGTGTTTTAACATAAGAAAATCAATTAATATAATCCAACACATGAATAGAACGAAGGAAAAAAATACATGATAACCTCAAATGATGCAAAAGAAGACATTTGACAAAATCCAGCATAGTTTCTTGATAAAAATTCTTTGAAAATTAGAAATAGAAGGAAACTTCTTTAACTGATAAAGGCCATATATGAAAATCCACACCAAACATAATGCTCAATTGTGAAAGTCTAAAATTTTCCCTCAAATATCGGGAGCAAGACAAGGATGGCCACTGTGACCAATGTTATTCACATTGTACTACATGATCTAGCTGGAGCAATTAGGAAAGGAAAGGAAATAAATGGTATCCACACTGGAAAGGAAGAAGTAAGTCATAATTATTTGCATATGACATAATCCTATATATTGAATATCCTGAAACATTCACAAAAAAGTACTAGATTTAATAAGCAAATTCAGTAATTTTGTGGAATATAACACCAACATGTAGGTACTAGTATTGTTTCCCTACATTACTAATGAACAGTCTGAAGAAGTATTGAAGAAAAAAATTCTATTTACAAAAACAATGAAAAAATCAAATATCTAAGACAAATTTAGCCAAGTATTTAAATGATTACAAATGGAAATTATAACTTGTCAATAAAGGAAATAAAGAAGACTTAAATAAATGGAAGGGCATTCTATATTAATGGATTAGAAGACGGAATATTGTAAAGAGTTCTGTTCTACCCAAAGTGATTTGAAGAGTCAATGAAATCTTGATCAAGGGAAGCATGATGGCCCTGTGAAGTTTGCTGCTGATGGTGCCCAAGAATAACACATTTTATCCATTCTTGCAAGTGTGAAACCATTGTAAGTAGGACCTTTTGATGAGGTTTCTTCAGTGAAAGTGTGACCCAAATCAATAAGGATGGGTCTTAATCCTGTTCCTGTAGTCCTTTATATGTGGCATAAAATTGAAACAAACAGAAGGCATTGAGAACCAAGAAGCTGAAATTTAGTAGAGCTCAGAAGATAATGGAGACACCAGGAGAAGCTGCCAGGGACATGACTTGGGACAGAGGAGTCAAGGCCCATGGATCACCATTATCCAACAACTAGAATGAATGTCTTCAAGAAGAAAGCAATGCTTTGATGGCACCTTAATTTGTACTTTCTCTTTGTCACAATATAGTGTGCTAATAAATGTCCATTGTTTCAATCTGCCCCTGGCATGGTATTTTCTTATGCAAAAAAGAAGATAAAATGGTCCTTGATAACTAAACCATTTAAAAAGAGAAGAATGATTTTGGAAAAAATTATACTTTTTGATTTCTAAAACTCATAACAAATCTACAGGAATTAAAAGAGCATTTCATCACACTAGGATGACACATAGATCAATGGAATCCAGTTGGAAGTTCAGAAAAAACCTTCACATCCAAGGCCAATTGATTTTTGACAAGAGAGACAATTCCTCTCAATAAAGAAAGAATAATCTCTTCAACAAATGTTGCTTTGAAATCCATATAAAAAAAGAATGAAGATGGATGCCTACCTAACATCACGAACAAAAATTCACTCAAAATGGATAAAAGACCTAAATGAAAGCATATCCACTTGTGATGAGCTTCTGTGTCACTGTTTATCCTCTAATGATTTCCTAAATTAAACTAAAATTAATTTCTGTCTTGCTTTATTTCTTTGCTTCTGCTTGCTTTGAGTTGAACTTTTTCTAATTTCTTAGGAAAAAATTAGTCTAATGATTTGAGACTTTCCATTTTTTTAAAGTAAACATTTAATGTGATACATTTCCCTCTCACCAGTGTATAAGCTGCATTGTAACATTCAATATGTTGGTTATCTTTCTTTAAGTTCCGTGTAATTTTTAAATTTCCTTTATGTCTTACTCATTGACCCACTGATTTTTTAGAAATGTATTGTTTATTTCCAAGTTGTTAGAGATTTTCCTCATCTCTCTTTTATTTATTTCTACTTTCATTCCACTGTGATAGAATACACTCTGTGTGGTTGCAATTCTATTAAATGTAGTCAAGTTTGTTTAATGGCCCAGAATCTGGTGTACCTTGAATGTTACAGGAGTTCATGAAAATAAAAATTCTAATATACTGTTGTGTATGAAGTCGATTATCACAAGTAGGTCCTGTTGGTTTATTGTGTCATTCAGAATTCTATATCCTTGAAGATTTTCTATATACTAGTTTTATCAATTGCTGAGAGGGGGTGTTGAATGTGTTTCTTTGAATAAGGTGGGCATAAATTCAATTAGAACAATAGGGTTGTAAGTGTTGTTCGCATGTTCTATATCCTTGACAATGTCTGTCTGGTTTTGTCAGTTACTGAAAGAAGAGTGTTATAATATCCACATATAATTTGGAATTGTCTAGTTTTCCTTTCTGTTTATATCTGGTTTTGCCTTTTGTATTTTGTAGCTCTGTAATTTAGTGCATATACATTTATGATTCCTATTTCTTCTTTATGAATTGACCTTTTTTTAGTGATTAAAATGCACATATCTAATATTTTACAATCTACTTAGAGTTAATAATTTACCACTTCAAATAAAATGTAGAATCTATATAGTTCATGTTGCCCTCTCCACTTTGTTATATTTGTCATTTGTGTTACTTCTACCATATATTGAAAAGCCCACCAAAACATGTTATAATTTTTGCTTTCACAAGTCATATATATTAAAGAAGTTAAGAGGAGAAAATTAGTCTAATATATTTTCAAGTTATTTTTTCATTTCTCTTGCTCTTCCTTCATTCCTGAAGTTCCAAGTTTATGTCTCATCTCTTTTACCTCAGTCTGAAGAACTTCCTTAGCATATCTTTTAGATAAGGTCTAGTGGCCCAGAGTCTCATAGATTTTCCACATTGAAAAATGTCCTCTGTGGGATTTTCTATGGGAATTGAATATGGCATTGACAACCTCCCCCAAAGGATGATGCTCCATATCTTCTTTTTCTACAGTCATATGAATATTTTTTCTTCTACCTAATGTGTCATTTTCTTTGGCTACATTCAAGTATTTCTTTTTTTAATTCTCTTTGGTTTTCAGCAGCTTTATTGTAAAAACTCTTGGCATTCTTATTTTTAATTTTTTTGAGTTCAACGAGCTTCTTGAATTGGCAATTTATATCTTCCACCAAACTTGGAATGTTCTCAGCCAATATTTCTTCAAATTTTAGTTTTGTTTCTATACCAATATCTTTCTCGTCCTTTTGAGACCCTAATGATATGTATGTTAGATCTTTTTTTTTTTTTTTTTTTTTTTGAGAATATTTGGATTATATATTGAGTTTAGAGTAATGATAGAACATTGTAATTATAAATAGACTTCTGAAATACAAAGAATCCTTTCCTGGACAACTTCAATATCTAAAAGAAGGAAATAAGTAAATACAACATGCTACATTTTTAGGGTAGAATACTGTATGGCTATTGAATATTGTATTTTTAATGTGTATAGTAGGTAAAAATTCTCACATTATCGTGTTTCATGACAAGGCAGTATCTACAATGGATTTCCATCATTTAAATTCAAAAGATAGTAAACAGCAAAGACACTTGTATGACTAATGACTAGCTTATTCATTCATTCATTGTTCTTTTGAGGTCTGCTTTTACTGAGTGTTAGCTATGCTTTAGGCATTCTATGAAGCCATGGGGAACAAAGATGTAGGCATAATCTTTGCCTGCTAGTAGTTCACTTGCCCTAGTGGGCACATATACTCTATATTGCAACACTATGTATTAACAATTAGATGAGTGCTCAAGATGCTCTGGGAATGGAACTTTTAATATTGTCCAACACATCTGTGAGGTTCTGATTTGTTTGTTTTTTATTATTTTTCTCTTTGTTCATCAAACTTGACAGTTTCTAATAATTTGCATTAACATTTGCTGATCTTTTCCACTGTCATCAACAATCTTCTCTTGGGACTATTCACTAAATACTTGAAAACAAATATTTATTTTTCTACTGTAAAATTTTAATTTTTTTCATTATTTCTCTTTTTAAGCTTTAACCTCTTTATATTTATTTTTATTTTTTTTTACATTATTAAGAAATATTATAATAACTTTATAAATCTCTATCTGATAATTTAATTAACTGGGTATTCTTAGTGTTGTCATCTATTCATTTTTTATTTCCTTGAATATTGTTAACATTATCCTGTTCTAAGACATTATCTAGACATTATCTAGACTTATCTAATGTTTAGAATATCAAGTTATTGGATAGTATCCTATGCATTTTTAGTATTAATTACTGAGACACAAAGTACAGTTAAAATTCTGTAGAAAATGTTTCTTTTAAAAAAGTGGCAGGTATCCAACAAAATTATGTTAAGACCACAAGATCTGCACTGCTACTTAAGCAGAGTTTCAATGTCAGTTCATTATTCAAAGATTTTCATTCTGACTCATGCACTCACCACTCAGGGGTTAGTCTGGAACCTGAGAAGTAATTTATATCCTAGTTCATCTATCACAGCCTTTGCTATACCTCTTTGGACCTGATTCTCACATACACACCTAGGAAGTAAGCCAAATAATTATATCATTTTAGAAACAGAAATAGATGATTCCTTTTTCCAGTTATCCTTAGCAGAGTAAGAATTATTTTATGGTATTTTTAACTTATTTGATTTAAATTCTAGCATTTTTAAAGTGCAAGAAATTTTAATATTTGGACTCAAATGCTACCATATAAATTTGATAGGATGATAATTCAATTCAAATACATACAAATTTGTGTTGTTTGGATTTTTTTATTTTTGAAATATTTATTTTCATTGCAGAGTATCTAATATATGATATTTAAAATATGGTTTGACATAATCTAGGTTAAGAAATAGAATAGAAAATATATTTTCTGCTTTAGGTAGAGTTTGACATTGGAAATAATTCAATGCATTTTTATCCAATTTTGGAGCTTTCTTGAAGATAAAACTACACTGCTTCCAAATCATGTCCAAAGGATGATGGATTTCTAAGGGAGAATAGTTTGTCTTAGGAGAATAGTCTTAAAATGGAGAATAATTATGGCATCTCCATTTTGCTGAGTTGGAGAAATGTTGCTAGATTGTGTGACCATGCACCTTCTTCTCCCTCCCAATTTTTGGAACATTCCTGCCTGTATAGAAAATTGATTCCAGTCTACAATATATACTATGTGGTCAAAGTACAGCAAGAACAGTTTTACTCCATAAGTAAATACAGTTATCCCATCCACATTATGGGTATTAGGTGTATGGCACCCACATGATCTGGAAAATGGATGTTAAATTTTTGGCCCTCTCTTTGTCCAGAGAAGTCTGAATGTTTTCTTTTTCTTTTATGGGGTGTTTACAGTACCTTATTTTAAAATTAGTATTAAGTATTTTGTCATAGGCTATCTATATGCCATATATGTAATTTACTGTATGAAAAATACTGTATGAAAAAGAAATTAAAAATATGAAATAAATATAGAATTTTCTTTATATGAAGAAAACTTGAGGAGAATAACACTGACCATACTGCATGTTAACAAAAGACGTTAAACAAATACCTTGAATTCCCCTACTGGCACTCATTGACTTTAAAACCTGGGTCTCAATTTTCTTCTAGGCTGATGTATATCCTCTGAGGCATTTTTCCCCAATATAGGGCAGTTTCTTCAGCATTGAATATCTCTTCTGGTTTGTAGCCTTTCTTTTCAATCAGTTTCTTCAGGATTTCAGAAAACTCAGTAGCAGCCTCTTGATTGGCAGATGCCGCTTCTTCCATTACTTTCATATTGTGTAGGCTAAAACCTTTTTTTAAAATTTCAAGCCATCCTCTGCTGTAATGAAAATCTGTAGGGGTAGACCCTTCACCTTCATTTTCCTTTACAGAATCATAAAAGGATTTAGTCTTTTCTCATATGATGCCAGAGTATACTGGAAAGTTGTTTTCTGTTTTTTGTTTTTTTTTTAATAACAATACTGCACCCAAAAGAATGTTGCACTTTCTACAGGAGATAGATGCAGATCTTAGTTCATAGAGATGCTTTGCAGTTGTTGGTGCAGCTGCAGCAACAGCTTTGCAGTTTTCTTTCTCTTTTTTCTTAATATGCATTACAGTCGACTCATTAATGTCGTAATGGCTGCCAATCCCAGCAGCAATTTTGCCTGAATGAAGCATATCCAGCAATTCTACTTTTTCCTTCAAGTTCATCACATTTCTCTGTTTCTTAGGAGCACTTTCCAAACCACTAAGAACTTTACTCTTGGGAACCATGATTTTAATAGAGTTTATGGCATTCAAACGACACAAGATATGAGAAGATATGAGACACTGGAGATGCAAATATTACTAAGGTATCACCATGAGATGTCATGTGAGTGCTGTAAACACACAGCATTCCCAAACCACTGCATAGAATCACAGTTCTTTTACTAAAAAATTAATTTTTAGAAACAAATTGTGTAACTGTTCATGTTATTAACAGTAAAATACATACTGTACAGTTAACATTATATATAACATTACATATATTTTATGTATTTATAAGTTACTAAACTTTTAAAGATATCTCTACATTTTTAGCCTTTGTGTGTCATTTGCTGGCTTTCATGTTCTTTTTGCAAACTTTAATTTTTTTATTTTAAGAAATGTATATTTATGATATTAAAATATAAAATATGTTGATATTATATGATAATATGCATATATTTTATGCATTTCTGAGTTACTAATCTTTCTCTGCTAGCCTTTGCATTTTGTCTGTGACTTCCACAAAGTTCCCAAAAAGTCCCATTTACTCTTTTATGCCAACCCACTATATATTTAAACTGTGATGGGAAAAGTCACAATGTGGAAGGCATAACTCTATTAAAAATCAATACAAAGCAGGATATGTGCATTATAGAATAAATTTTTGAGATACAATGATATAGTCTATCATCAAAATAAATACTTTGTTTTTTATAAAACTTAAATAAGTTGATATAATGGTATGGAAATAATATTATCTCAGCAGTGGTTGTTTTTAGAATGTTTTTGCATCATTTTACTGTAAACTTGCAATAATTAATAGAAACTCCCTTTTAATTGAAATCAGTGGATGGATCAAGATTTTTTGGTGTGACTCATTTTCCTTGAAAATTTTCTTTTCTTCATATTCTTTATTCTTTAGAATCTAAGATGGTTAATGTTAGATTTTATTGTAGAAGATTTGGGGGCATTTCCTCCTCATAAAATTGTGAGTAGGTAAAATCAGAATTCCACAATTAAAAGCAAGTGTATCAATAAATTAATAAAATATGTAGATTCCAAAGTAGTTGTACCATTTTATATTCCCAGCAGAAGGGTATAAGTTATCTATTTATTCCATATACTTTCTAAATCTTGGTGTTGTCAGAATATTTTTCTATTTTATTTTATACAGCAGGCATGAAGTCATCTCACATTGTGATTTAAATTTACATGTCCCTTACAACTAATAATTTTGAGCAGTTTTTGATGGAAATCATATTAATTCATATCTTCTGTGTTGTCTGTTCAAGCCTGTTGTCTATTTTTTTGATTTTTTGTGAATTATTGATTGTAGGAATTTTTGTCTATTCTCAATAAAAGTCCTTTGACAGGTAAAAGTTGTAAATATTTTCTCCCCATCTATGTGATGCCTTTATTTAATCTTTTTTAAAAATATATTTTTATTGAAGTATATCATTCATACATGAACAGGCATAAACTATAATTGTATAGTAAAGATTGTGAACTTACAAAATAAACATGCATAACATCATACAGGGGTCTCATACATCACTGCCCCACCAACATTTTGCATTGTTATGAAACATTTGTTAAAACTATGCAAGGATATCATCAAAATTTTTGTACTAACTCTAGTCCCTATCTTATGTTTGGTGTATTTTCCCCCAAACCACCCTATTTTTTAAAAATATATTTTTTATTACAAAAGTTGTGAATTTACAAAACAATCATGCACATATGTAGAATTCCTGTACAACACCCCTTCACCAACACACCACACTGTGGTGGAACATTTGTTACAGATTATGAGATAATATCATCAGACTATTATCACCAACTATGGTCCATAATGTATATTTGAGACATTGTTTCCATACACCTCCATTATCAACACAGTACATCTTTGGCATTGATGCAAGAACGTTATAGTAATGTTGTTAACCCACAGTCTATAAGTCACACCAATTGTAGTTTTCCCATGCTTCTCCACATTCCCACCACCCTGCAATAGTGATGTATGTCTGCTCTAGCTCACAGAAAGACACACTTGCACAACCACAATTCTCATCCACCTCTGGGTTCACTCTGTTATTCAGTCCTTAAATTATTTGTTAGCTTTCTTTCAATTGACATTTACTTCCCCAGACTACACTTTTCAGCCACAATCGCATTTATAAACCAGCTGCTACTCATTGTAATGTATTACCATTAACTCTATCCATTTCCACACTTTTACAGTCAAGTTAATTAAAAATTCTATATACATTAAGCTCCAGTTGTTCTTCTCAAACCTCCTCTTATCCCCTAATAACCTATACTCTAGATTTTAACTCCATGTGTTTATTGTTCCTATTTAGTTCACATTAATGAAATCATGCAATATTTGTCCTTTTGTGTCTGCCTTACTTCTCTTAGTATAATGTCTTCAAGTTTCATTCATGTTATCATATGTGTCCCAATTTCATTTCTTCTTACTGCAGCATAGTATTACATTGTATGTATATATCACATGTTTTTATCCTTTCATTGGTTGATGGACACTTGGGTTCTTTCTATCTTTTGGCAATTGTGGAATAATGCTGCTATGAACATTGGTGTGCAGATGTCTGTTTGTGTCATAATTTTTAGTTCATCTGGATATAATCCTAGTAGAGGAATTGCTGGGTCAATTGGCAGTTCTATACTTAGCTTTCTGAGGAATCGTCAAACTATCTTCCACAGAAGTTGCACCATTTTAAAATCCCACCAATAGTGAAAGAGTGTTCCTAATTCTCCACATCCTCTCCAGCCCTTATAGTTTTCTGTTTGTTTTTTTTTTAATAATGGCCATTCTGTGTGGTGTTAGATGATATCTCATTGTTGTTTTGATTTTCATTTCCCTAAAAACTAGTGATATGGAACATTTTTTCATGTGCTTTTGGCCATTTGTATTTCCTCTTTGGAGAGGGGTCTACTTAAGTCTTTTGCCCATTTTTTAATTGGATTGCTTGCTCTTTTATTGTTGAGTTGAATGATCTCTATATATAGAATGGAAATCAAACCCTTATCAGGTATGTGGTTTTCAAATATTTTCTCCCATGGAATGTGCTGCCTTTTTACCTTCTTGATGAATTCCTTTGGATCACAGAAGTGTTTAAATTTGAGGAAGGCCATTTATCCATGTTTTTATTCAATGCTCGTGCATTCAGTGTAAGGTTTAAGAATCCTCCACTTACCACCAAGTCTTGAAGATGTTTCCCTATATTTTGTTCTAGGAGCTTTCTGGTATTTACTTAATTTTTTTTTTTTAAGAATACTTAGATTACATAAATGTTACACAAAAAAATATAGGGATTCCCATACACCCCACCTCCCATACATCCCACAAACTCCCAAATAAACATCCTTCATAAGTGTGGCACACTAACCAGAATTGATAAACACATCCCGGGGCCCTGCCACCAAGCATGGACCATAGTTCACACTGTAGACCACACTCTATCCCACACAGCACTGCATGTTATATGATGATATAAGATGGCCTACATCTGTCATTGCAATGTCGCTCAGGACAATTTCTAAGTCCCTAAAAAAGCCTCCATACTACAACTGCTTTTCCCCTCCCTGCTCCAGTGCCCCCAGTGGCCACTGGCTCCATATCAGTGCTGTAATTTCCTCCATTGCTTGAATCACAACATGTCTACAATAGAACACCAGCAAGTCCATTCCATTCCGTAGCTCTTCCACCATCCTGAGGAGTCTGGGATGGCGATGCCCACTCCACCTCCAATTGAGAGGGGGCTTACTTTCCATGGGGAAGATGGATGGGACTATCTTGCCCACAGCCGCAGACTCCCTCCATTCCCCATGATGGCCATTGTCCATTATCATCTCCCTGCCAGCTGTCCTGGGTGAGTCCAACAAGCTGTAGATTAGGATCTGATGCTCTACCGAGGTTCTGGACCCAGATGGCACCTGGACAGCCCAAAGACCCAAGTCCTTGGACACACACTTACAAACTCCAGCACCAAGCATAGGTTTGAACAGAAGGGACAGATAATTCATGTGCAGGGAAGACACAGCTGAGTCCAACACCATCACCCTTAGGAGCACAAACTTCAAAGTAGGGCCCACTGCCAAGGCACCAAACTCTGGAGCTATCCGCCCCAACATAGGACTTGGGTGATTCTAGAGCCCTCAGGAGCTCCACTATTCAGGGTGATATGCACCCTGGAACTCCATGATATCTTACCAAGAAGCACAGTAGTGCAACTTCTGGGATGACTCTCTGACTCATCCCAAAGTCTCTTAGCCATATAAACACACTGGTCTCCACCCATTCCCCCCTTTAATCAAGGTCCTTCTCCAGTTGCATCACCAGTCGCCACTTGCCAGCAATCCCTCGGTGCCAGGGAGGCTTATCCCCAGGAGCCATGTCCCACACTGGATGGAAGGTAATGTATTCACACGCTGAGTTTGGCCCAGAGAGAGGCCACACGTGAGTAACAAGGAGGCTCCCAGGATGCAACCCCCAGGCAACCCACAACAAAAGGCCAAGTTTCAATTGTAAGAACAAAGACTCATAAGGCTAGTCACCAATATCCAGGGCCTGCCAGGGGACCATCTTCCCCCACCAGTCACTGCCCCTGCACTTGGGGGACTGTTGTTGCTCCCCTAGAGAATATAGCAGAGCTCCCCAGGATTGGAATTCAGTATTTTTTTCATTTATTGAGTGACTCTCCACCCACTGTGAAAATGTCCTGTGAACACCTGAATGTTTTTATATACCTTATATTTATGCTCAGGTGAACTTCCTCACATACATTCCCCATCCCTGACACCCCACACCAATGATCCTCCCCCACCCCAGTTGCAACCCCTCTGTTATCCAAAGCCTCCCCAAAGATGAAGCCATTACAATAGCTGAATACAGTTAATAGGAAAATAAAATAACAATGATATGTTTAAATGTAAGAGACACAATACATAAAAATTAAAAAAAAAAAACTAAAAACAAAAAATTAAAAGATTGGGATATTAAAAACAAGATTCATTGTCATTTGACATTTCACTTTTTGTCACTGCAATATCTGGTGTCCAGTCTGTACCATGGCACCCTCCCCCTCCCACTCCCCGGTGTCTCAATATTTTTCATTTTGTTTTAAAGAAGTTTTAGGTCACAACAAAGTCACACACAGAATATAGGAGACTCTCATATACCAAACATTCACCACTCTGCCCCCCATATCAATACCCTCCCATATATGTGGGTGGTAGTACTGTCACAACTGATATACAAATAGTGAAACACAGCCACTAAACATTGTCAATGATTTACACTATGGTTTACATTCTAGAACATACAGTTTTATAAACTTTGATGATATTTATCATGTCCTATGTCCATCACAGCATGGCAATAAAGAACATCTCAACTGACCACCAAATACCCCATTTGATCTTTTATATTCTTCCCACCCCATACCCCCAGGGCCCACAGCGACCCCCTAGCTTGACTCGTTGGATGACAAGATTCATAGTTACATGCAAAAGAGGTCTTGACACACTGGTTTAACCTCCCCCACTACGAACCACACCTGCTCTTGAGAGACTCTTGCATGTCTATTTCCGAATAAATCAGTCCTCCCAATGATGGGTGTCCAACTCCTTCCCACTCATTATGTGGGTATCCACCCACTGATACAACACATTATGGCAGAATGAATACTCACACACTTCCTAGAAGCCTGCTACAGGTGCGCAGTGTCCTGAATGCCCCCCCAAACAACACATTAAACCAGTGACCCTTCCTTGTCATATTGCCATAAGAGCATTCCCACCTCTGTATTTTCAACCTCAAATCCACAAATGCCCAGTGTTCACCTGGTCCCTTTCCCAACCCTCCTCCCAGTATCCTGGACCTTCTAACCCACCCTTCCCAATCTACATACCTGTCAACCTGGCACCACCCAACCCGATAATATCACTACCCTCCTGTCTGATCCCTTCAATATGGAACTACACTTTATCACTTTACCATAGATTATGTCCATATGGGTGATAGCTCACAACCTTCTCTTCTCTTTCTATTTCTTGTAAACCTATCTTACAGACAATAGCTCTCTGTGACTGCTCAATTTCCTTAATTCATGTCAGTGAGGTCATGTATTGCTCATCCTTCAATGCCTGACTTGCTTGACTCAACATAAGGTCTTCAAGATTCATCCATGTTATCCCGTGTGTTAGCACTTTATCCCTTCTTACTGGTAAGTATTAGTCCATTGTATGTATGTATGTACCACATGTTGTTTATCCATTCAACTGTTGATGGGCACCTGGGTTGATTCTAACTTTTGCCAATAGTAAACAATGCCGCTATGAACATTGGTGTGCATATATCTGTTTGTGTCTTTGCTTTCAATTCTTCAGGGTATATACCCAGCAGTGGAATCACTGGGACATATGGAAGTTCTATACTTAGTTTTCTGAGGAACCCCCAAACTGTCCTCCATACTGGCTGGACCATTCTACAATCTCACCAGAAGTGGATGAGTGTTACCATTCCTCCACATCCTCTCCAACACTTACAGTCTGCTGGTTTTTTTTAATAGCCACCATTCTAATGTGTGTAAGGGGGTATATCATTGTAGTTTTGATTTGCATTTCCCTAATAGCTAGTGATGTTGAGTCTCTTTTCATGTGCTTTTTAGTGATTTGTATTTCTTCCTTAGAGAAGTGTTGATTCACATCATTTGCCCATTTATTAAATGGGTAGGATTTCTTTATATATGTAGGATATTATTCTCCTATCATATATATGGTTGCCAAATATTTTCTCCCATTGGGTAGGCTGACTTTTTACTTTCTTGATAACATCCTTTGAGGTGCAGGAGTTTTTAATTTTGAGGAAAATATCATTTATCTATTTTTTCTTTTGCTGCTCATGCTTTTAGTGTGAAGTTCATGAAATCATTTCCTATTACAAGGTCCTGTAGATGCTTCCCTACATTATCTTCCAAGGTCTTTATGGTCTTGGCTTATATTTAGATCTTTGATCCTTCTTGAGTTGATTTTTGTATAAGGTGTGAGATGGTGTTCCTTTCTCAATCATTTGGTTATAGATATCCAGTTCTCCAAGCACAATTTGTTGAAGAGGCCATTCTCTTCCAACTGACTGGGCTTGGTGGCCTTATTGAATATCAAATGACTGTATATGCAAGGATCCATATTGGAACTCTCAATTCAATTCCAATGGTCAGTATGACTACCCTTGTGCCAATACCTGCAGTTTTGACCACTGTAGCTTTGTAGTATGTTTTAAAGTCAAGTAGTGTGATACCTTCAATTTCATTTTTCTTTTTCAATATGTCTTTGGCAATTCAGGGCCTCTTACCCTTCCAAATAAATTTTTCTATTAGTTTTCCCAATTCATTAAAAAATACAGTGTTGATTTTTATTGGGATTGCATTAAATCCTTAGATTAGTTTGGGTAGGATAGAGATCTTGCTGAGGTTTAGTCTTCCCATCCATGAACAGGGAATATTCTTCCATTTATTTAAATCTTCTTTCATTTCTTTTAAGAGGGTTGTGTAGTTTTGTGTATATAACTCCATTACATCTTTAGTTAAATTTATTCCTAGATATTTGGTACTTGTAGTTACTATTGTAAATGGCATTTTATTCTTAATTTCCTCCTCCGATTGCTCATTATTGGTGTACAGAAATGCTACTGATTTTTGAGCATTGAGCTTATAGTCTGCAACTTTATTGAAATCCTTTAGAAGTTCTAGAAGCTTTGTTGTAGATTTCTCAGGGCTTTCTACGTATAGGATCATGTTGTCTGCAAAATAGTGAGATTTTTAGTTCTTCCTTTCCAATTTGGATGCCTATTATATCTTTTTCTTGCCTCTGTGTTTAAGCAAGTACTTCTAAGACAGTATTTAATAGGAGTGGTGATAGTGGGCATCCTTGTCTTGTTCCTAATCTTAGAGGGAAAGCTTCTAGGATTTCAGCATTGAAGATGACGTTAGCTTTGGGTTTTTCATATAAACCCTTTATCATGTTCAGAAAGTTTCCTTCTATTCCTATATTTTGCAGTGTTTTTATCAGGAAAGAATGCTGTATTTTGTTGAATGCTTTTTCTGCATCTATATAGATGATCATGTGATTTTTTCCTTTAAGTCTGTTTATGCGGTGTATTACATTGATTGATTTTCTTATATTGAACCATCCTTGCATCCTGGGATGAAACCCACTTGGTCACGGTGTATAATCCTTTTGATATGGTGTTGAATGCGATTAGCAAGTATTTTTTTTTGAGAATTTTTGCATCTAGTTTCATTAGAGAAATTGGTCTGTAATTTTCCTTTCTTGTGGTATCTTTGTTTGGTTTTGGTATTAGGGTAAGTTTGGCATCGTAGAATGAGTTAGCCAATGTTCCTTCTACTTCTATTTTTTTGGAAGAGCTTAAGCAGGATTGGTGTTAGCTCTTTCCAGAATGTTTGTTAGAATTCAGCTGTGAAGCCATCTGGTCCTGGGCTCTTCTTAGTTGGGAGGTTTTTAATGACTGAGTCTATCTATTTACTTGTATTGGAATGTTGAGTTCATCAATTTCTTCCTTTGTCAATGGAGGCTGCTTGCGAGTTCTTAGGAATTTGTCCATTTCCTCTATACTATCCTTCTTCTTAGCATATAATTTTTCAAATATCCTCTTATGACATTCTTTATTTCTGTTGGGTCAGTGGTGATATCCCTTATTCATTTCTTCTTTTTTGTATTTGCATCTGCTCTCTCTTTTTCTTTTTTAGTCTGGCTAAGGGTTTTTCAATTTTATTGATCTTCTCAAAGAACCAACTTTTGTTTATTTTTTTTTTTTAATAGTGTTTTCTTATATTCTATTTCATTCAGTTCTGCTCTAATCTTTGTTATTTCCTTCTTCCTATTTCCCTTGGTATAAGTTTGTTGTTATTCTTCCAATTCCTCCAGGTGTGCAGTTAAGTCTTCAATTTTACCTCCTTCTTTTTTGATATATGCATTTATGAATTTTCTCTCAGTACAGCTTTGGCTGTATCCCATTGGTTTTGATATGTTGTGTTGTCATTTTCATTCATTTCAAGATAGTGACTGATTTCTTTTGAGATTACTTCTTTGACCCACTGTATGTCTAAGAGTATGTTGTGTAACTTCCATATCTTTGTGCCTAATCTGCTTCTCTGGCCCTTAGTGATATCTAATTTTATTCAACTGTGGTCAGGAAAATTACTTTGTATAATCTCAATCTTTCTGAATTCATTGAGAGTTGTTCTGTGGCCTTGTATGTGTTCTACCTTGGAGTATGATCTTTGTGCACTCGAGGAAATTGTATATCCCACTGTATTTGGGTATAGTGTTCTGTATATATCTATTAGGTCCAGATCCTGTAATGTATTATTCAAAGTCTTTGTTTCTTTGTTGATTCTATGTTGAGATGTTCTGTCTGATGGTGATAATGGTGTGTGAAAGTTACCCACTATAATTGCAGAGCCATTTATTCTGCACTTAGTCTTTCCAGTATTTGCCTCATGTATTTTGAGGTGCCCTGATTAGGTGTATAAATGGTTATGATTGTTTTTTTTTCTTGAAAGGTTACCCCTTTTACTAAAACATAGTGTCTATCCTGGTCTCTTAAAATAATTTTGCATTTAAAATCTATTTTCTCTGATATTAGTATAGCAACTCCCACCCTTTTTTGGTTGTTGTTTTCTTGTAATATTGTTTTCCAGCCATTCACTTTCAGCCTCCTTGAATATCTCGGTCTAAGGTGGGTTTCTTGTAGACAACATATAGATGGTTCATATTTCCTTATCCATTCTGCCAATCTGTGTCTCTTAACTGGAGAGTTTAATCCATTAACATTCAGTGTTATTTCTCTCAAGGAATTTCTTCTTTGGGTCATCGGTCATATTTTCTTTGGGTTTATGTATATCATGTGTTGTTTTTATTTCTCTTTTTGTCTTTTTAGTTGTTCTTACACTCTCTTCCAACTCTCTCTCTCATGTTTTTCTTTCAACCTGTAAAACCTCCTTTAATATTTCTTGAAAGGCAGGTTTCTTATTGTTATACTCTAATTTCTGTTTATCTGTGAGTATTTTGAACTCTCCATCATTTTTGGATGCCAGCTTTGCTGGATAGAGAATTCATGGCTGGAAGTTTTTTTCTTTGGGTACCTTGTCTATGTCATACCATTCTCTTCTTGCCTCCATGTTTTCAGATAAGAAATCAGCACTTAATCTTATTGAGTTTCCCTTGTATGAGATGGTTCTCTTTTCTCTTGCTGCCTTGAGTATTTTCTCTTTGTCTTTAGCATTGGAAATTTTGGCAAGTATATGTCTTTGAGTAGGCCTGCTAGGATTTGTACTCATTGGGGTGCATTGTGCTTCCTGGATATGCAAGCCCATCTCTCAAAAGGGTTGGGAAGTTTTCAGCCATTATTTCCTTCAACACTCCTTCTGTTCCCTTTCCCTTCTCTTCTCCCTCTGGGATGACTATAATGCATATGTTTGTGCATTTTGTGTTGTTGTTTAAATCCCTAAGTCCCTAATGGATTTTTTCTATCTTTTTAACTATCTGTTTTACTCTCTGATTTCAGATGTGCTGTCTTCCACAGCATTAATTCTTTCTTCTGTCTGTTCAAACCTGCTGTTATGTGATTCTAGTGTCTTTTTTTTTTTATTGTGGGTAAAAATCAAAATTTTCACAATACTTACCAACATTTGCAAAATGATATATAAGTATATATGCATATATGTGCATTTGCTTACAAAAATGTTATTTATGTATATATATAAATATATTTTAAGAGGTGGAGGTGTGGGAGGTGGGCAACATGGGAATCCCAGTGGGTTCCGTGTAATATTTTGGGTATCTAAGCACCTCTAGTGTCTTTTTGATTTCTTGGATTGTGCCATTAATCACCATTATATCTGTTATCTT
Source organism: Tolypeutes matacus (assembly GCA_026826555.1). NCBI lineage: Eukaryota > Metazoa > Chordata > Mammalia > Cingulata > Chlamyphoridae > Tolypeutes > Tolypeutes matacus. The sequence goes on along the minus strand of JAKSZT010054437.1, from coordinate 276,267 downwards.
TTTATGTATGTTTACAATTTCTTCTGTACGTATTCCCAATGCCTTCTTAATGTCCTTAATTCCTTCCTTCACTTCATTAACTTGGTCCATGATATTTGTTTGGACAATTCTGATTAGTTGTTTGATATTCTGCCTCTCTTCCTGGTTTTTAGTTTGTTCATTGGACTGGTCCATGTCTTCCTGTTTCTTAGTATGGTTTGTAATTTTTGTTGCCCTCTGGTCATCATTTATCTTGATGGGTTTATTCAGTTGATTAGCTTCTTTCTCTGCTCTAGAGTTTTGTTTAGCTGGTGGTTATGTGTGTGTGTTAAGTTTTCTCTTTGACATTTTGATCTTCTTGTTCTATTTCCTTGCTGTTTTCTATGTTCCCTTAGAGGAAAAAGATTAGTGCCAGAGAAATAGAAAGAGGTAATAAAAGGAAAAGGATAATATCAATAATGATAAAGGTTAAAAAAAAAAAAAAAGAAAACAGAGTAGACAAGATAGAAATCAAAACCAGTAAAGTTGAGGACTTATAATAAAACGTGGAATGTAAGAACCACAACAGAAAGCAGAAGATAGAAAGATGAAGGAAGGAAAAGAGATAGCATTGTAGACAAAATCAGTATACACAGAAAATGGGAAATCAAGGAGGAAGAAGTACAGCAATGAAGAAACAAGCTAACAGCACCTAATTTTTAAAAGGGGGGGGATGGGAGAAAGAGGAAAGAAAAACAAAAAACAAAACAATAAAAAACAAAACAAAAACCAAAACAAACACACAAGCAAGCAGTCAAACAAAGCTAAGGAAGAACAGCATTCCTTCTTGAGCCCTTGTGCACCCTCCCAGGCTGCCTCTGTTCATTAATCAATTATCCTGAAGGCTACTTTCTGCAGGTTTTGAGATGGGTTTTAGTGAGTTAACTAGGTTAAAATTTTTTAAAGTACCTTTTTCTTTTTTTGGCAAAACAATGAACCTAAAAGAAGCTAGTACAAACATAATGTCTATGTTTTCCCTGTCTTACACTATCAGGTGGATGTTAGATATCCCAGTGGATCACTACTCTTATAGAAGCCAGGAATAGAAGTAGGGAACTCATATATTCAAGGCAGAAATTCCTCCACTAAGCTATCTTTCTGATTGTGTCAGTTAGCTCTTCAGAAAGCTATTCAGTCACTTTCCCCTGAGCAGTTTTTACTCTCCTAGGGCAGCAGGATTCACCAGGCTATATGAGCAGAATCCCCCTCCCCTCTCCTGGTCAAGTTGAGTTCCCTTTTGAAATTCAAATGGGACCCTGGTTACTGAGTACACCGCACTGAAATGATTTTCAAGCCTCTTTGAGACCACCCCCTCCTCCCATGGGACCCTAAATAGGCTCTTGAATACTTATTAAGCACTTCCCACTGCATGACTCCCTTAGTAGAGTTGAAATTCTGATAGTCCTCACAGTGGAACTATTAAATTAGCTGACTCTCCCCTCTCTCAAGCCAAGACTCTGTATCCCAAGCCAGTTAGGTAAATCAGGCTTTGTGAGCAGATCCACCTCTCCCCTCAGCCTGGTGCAACTTCTAGCTTGCTGGTGTGCTCCCCAAATCTCTAAGGGGGTCCAGGCAACCAAACCCACAGAAAGGAACCCCTTTCCACCCTTTTCCAGAACCCTCCCACTCTCAGAGAATGCTCCCTTTCATTGGGTGGCTGGGTGGAGTCAGGGATCACCCTGGCCCCTTGCTCTGAGGGTGGGGCTTAGCCATCCCAGTTTTCCAGGAACAGGGCTAAAAACTCAGTTTTATCTTGAGCAATCTATCTCCTCTCCAGCTCCCTCCAGATCAATGCCCCAAAAGCTCCAGCTCTGTAGGGTCCCAGAACAGCTCCCTTGGACAGGATCCTGTCCCCAATCAGCTGTCTTTTGCAAGAGAAATGGTGAGAGTCCACTTAAACTGACGCCATCTTGCCTAGAATGTCAGTACTTGCTTTTATATTTAGGTCTTTGATCTATTTTGAGTTAACTTTTGTATAAGGTATGAGATAGGGAACTTTTTTCTTTCTTTTTCCTATGGAAATCCAGTTCTCACAGCACCATTTGTTGAATAGAATGCTCCGTCCTAGCTGGGTAGGTTTGACTGACTTGTCAAAAATCACTTAGCCATAGGTGTGAGGGTCTGTTTCTCAACCATCAATTTGGTTCCATTGATCTATGTGTCTCTCTTTATGCCAATACCATGATGTTTTTACCACTGTAGCTAGGTAATATGATTTAAAGTCAGAAGTGAGAGTCCTCCAACTTCACTTTTTCTTTTTAAGATATTTCTGGCTACTTGGGGCCTCTTACCCTTCCAGATAAATTTGATAATTGTGTTTTCCATTTGTTTAAGAAATGCTGGTATAATTTTTATTAGGATTATATTGAATCTGTATATCAATTTGGGTAGAATTGACATCTTAATGATATTTAGTCTTCCAGTCCATGAGCATGGAATATTCTTCCAATTATTTAGGTCTTTTTAAATTTCTTTTAGCAATGCATTATTGTTTTCTGAATATAAGTGCTTTACATCCTTTGTTAAGTTTATTCTTAAATATTTGAGTATTTAAGTTGCTAATGTAAATGGAATTTTTCCTGACTTCCTCCTCAGATTGTGCATTACAATTGTAAAGAAACACCACTGATTTTGTGTATTAATCTTGTATTCTGACACTCTACTGAGATCATTTATTAGCTCCATCAGCTTTGTTGTAGATTTTTTATGACTTTCTATGTACAGGATCATATCATCTGCAAATAGTAAAATTTTTACTTCTTTTTGACCTGGATGCTTTTATTTCTTTTTCTTGCCTGATTGATCTAACTAGAACATCTAACACTATATTGAACAACAGTGGTGACAATGGGCATCCTTGTCTTCTCCTAGATCTCAGTGGGAATGCCTTCAGTTTTCAGTCATTCATCATTAAATACAATGTTAATTGTGGGTTTTTCAGATATGACCTTTATCAAATGCCTTTTCTGCATCAATTGATAAGATCATATGATTTTTGTTTCTTTTATGTATTA
>JAKSZT010054437.1:262159-273225 GCA_026826555.1 Tolypeutes matacus | reverse complement strand
CATCTCATTGAATTTATTAAGGAGATTTGTTTGAACATCTATGATTAGTTGTCTCAATTCCTTTACATCATCTGCAGGCTTATCTTGTTCCTTTAACTGGGCCATATCTTCCTATTTCTTGGTATGGATTGTAATTTTTTTTTGGTGTTTTCACATCTAGCTTGCTCCTCTCCTATCCTATTGGGGTGTGGGGATGCAGACCTTGGTGTCCCACTATTCAGTCCGTGCCAGCAGAGAGCAACTGCCTGGAAAGCATGATGCAGGTCCCACCAGCTTCCTCTCTGCTTGAGGTAGGGCTGGAACCTAGGTTAGGGCTGAGGTTCAATCTTGTTGGAAAGGAGCCAGTCCCTAGCTTCATTGGATTTTCAGTCAGCCAAGCATCCCCTCATGTTGGGGCAGAGTCAAAATGGTGGATGACACTTTCTAACTTGGACAGTCTCAAACCCTAGCTGTTTCAAGGATTATACTTTATCCAGCCAAATCCACTAATCAGTAGCTGCAGGCAGTGGACAACTGTCTCTTCCTCCACCATTTATGGGAAACAGAGCTTCTAACTGAAACCATGGAATAGCTCCTGAGTCAGCTTGCACTACTAGAGTAGGATGGGCACTGGCCTCTGCACATGGCTTGCACTTTCCCAGAGAGGTAGTGCAGGTCCCCCCAACTTCTTCCCTTCCAGAGGTAGGGCTGGGTTTTAGGCTAGAGCTACAATTCGATCTGGGTGGGAAGAAGGCAGTCCCTATCAGCACTGTGATTTTCAATTAGCCCCACTTCCCCTCATGCCGGGGGTGTAGTCAAAATTGCAGCTACTGGCACCTTTCTATCCTGGACAGGCTCAAAGATGAGCTGTTCCTAGGATTATACTTTAGCCCGCCGAATTTACTTATCAGTAGCTGAAGTCGGTGACATGCAGTGTCTCCCCCCCCCCCCCCATTTTTTTTGGAAATGGAGCTTCCAGCTCCAGCCACAGAATAGCTCCTGAGGCAGCTTGCACCACGGGCACCAATCTCTGTAGTGTGGAGAGCTCTACTCATGAATCCTCTCTGCAGATGAGTGGTCTCCTCCTTCCATACTCTCAAGGATGTTGCAGGAAACCCTTCTGGTCTCCCGGGTACCCCAAACAGGTGCTTTAGATAACTCTGAGTGATTACTAACTGCCTTGTAGCATGAACTGACTCCAGTAGCTCCTCACTCTGCAGCCATCTTGGCTTCTCCCTCTTTATTTAATCATAATGGTGAATTTTACTAGAAATAGTTTTAGGTTTTCATGAAGTTCACTATATTATTTTTCTATTATGTTAACTACTTTTAGAGTCATCTTGAGAAAATTTCAATTTGTCCCCATTCCTTCTATGTTATATTCTAGAAATTTATAGTATTATGTTTAAGTCTACATTACAATGTGGTTGAGTTGACTCATACTGGTTCTTGAAAGTCAGTTGAGTGTGCATATTTACCTGCCTCTGCACTCAGAGACTTCATGTTGGTAGCTTCAGATTTTCCATGTTGAAGATATTTACAATGTAGAAATTATCAAATGATGCAAATCAGTATCTCCTTTTTTTCTTTTCTTTGTTTGTTTGTTAGCTATTATTTCTTGGAAAGCCAAATCACCTTTACACAACTGGTGTTAGAAGAGATTCATATCCTAAAATTATATTTTGTTTATGGTCTTACGGTCAAGATAGAGATGTTAATCCATCTCCTCACAATTACTCTCCAGTTGTTCTAAAACAGTTTGTTGATAATGAATGTTTTCCCACTACATTTCTTTGGAGGCCTGGTGGAGAATAAATTTAACCTAAAAAATTAAGGCCATCTTGAATTTTAATCAGCTATTTTGATCTATTTGTATTCCTTCAGAAGCAACACAACCTCTTGAAAAATGTATATAAATATTGAAGTAATCACTTCTTGGCCTTTTGGGTAAGATCAAGTGTAAATATTGAAGTAAGGTGTAAGTCCTATGACATTCTTCTTTGTTTTTATCAGTGTTGTTTTCCCTATTTAAGTCTTTGAAATTTGGGGAAGTTTACTTCTTACCAATATTGAATCTTCCATTCCATGAGCTTTGGATTCATCTCTATACATTCAGTTATTATTTTAATCTCTCCACAAACTTTTGTCATTTTCAGTGGAAAGGGCTTGCATGTCTTTGGTTAGATTGATTTCTATGCATTTCATGTGATCAAATTAATTTTAATCCAAATGATTCTTAATTTTATTATTTAATTTTCTGTTGCTAGTGTATGGCACTACAATTTAGTTTTGCATATTCACTGTGTGTCCTATGACCTTGCTAAATTAATTTATTAGTTCTAATCTGTAATCTTTAGCATACTTGAGATTTTCTATGGAGATAATCTGGTCATATTTTAATAGTGATATTTTTTACCTCTCCCTTTCCAATATGTTTGCAGTGATTTCTTTTGTTTGACAAACTGCAATGACTAGGTCCTCTATTGCAGTATTGAATATTAATAGTAAGAGTGGGTATCCTTGCATTTTTCTGGTCTTGAGGGAAAATACTCAATATTTTACCATTGTGTATAGTATTATTGTAGGATTTTCATAGAAATTCTGGCAGAAAGTCTCTAGAGTGGCTCCATCATACTTGCATACCAAGACACATCCTTCTACCATTCCCTAAGTATGGACAGAAATGAATAGAATGCATGCTGTTTTAAGTCACCAATTTGTGGTCATTTCTTACAGCAATAACAGGAATCTAATATACATGGAAAGTCTCACCTTAGTTCCATCACGTAACACTTTTTAAAAATTCAGACAATCAATTCTCTATAATCTCAAGACATTTTTGGTACTGCTTGAGAGACATATAGCTCTCCTCAGAAAGCCTCATTATGTAAGTTAAAAATCTTCTCATGCCTCATTGGTGTGTGCATGGCATTATCTGTCTCAACATCTGAACTAAATTCGGATAGTGTGAGGTCTACCCAATTTCAGCAGAGTGACCCCACCAAGAAGGATGACTCCAAGTGCAGGAGGACCAAAAGCCTGCTGAATGTCATGGAAATGTATTCCAAGGCCTGAAACTTGGAATTTCCTCCCCTAAGATTTCAGAATTGCTGTGGACCAGTGACTCTTTTGTACCTCCCATTTTAACATGCATTGCTAGGACACTCTATTTTTCTTGCTGACTTTGGTGAAGAATATAACATTGGAGGTCAATGTGACAAGGAACTGAGGGAGGTCTTTAGGAACTAAGGGTAGACTCCAACCAGTACTCAGCAAGAAAGAAGTGGTCCTCATCCTTCAACTGTCTTCTCCAGCCACATATTTAGTTGATGAGCCAGCCCTAGCTGACACTTTCCTTGCAGCCTTGTAGAGTCCCCACTAAACTTCTGCTAAGAATACTGTTCCACAAGTAACAAGTAGATACTTTTTTAAATTTTTTTTTTCTTTTTTCATTTTTAGAGGTTTTAGATTTACAGAAAAATTACACCAAAAATATAGACAATTCCTATTAACCCCCCATAGACACATATTTTCCCCTATTTTTAACATCTTAGATTAGTGTGGTACATTTATTACAATTTATGAACCAATATTGAAGCATTCCTAGTAACAAACATCTGTTTTCTATTATGGTTTACTGTTTGTGCTGTACAGTTTTTTTTTTTTTTAATTAATTAATTAATTAATTATTATTATTTTTTTCAAAAAAAAATTTATTTACTTTTATCCATTTTAACATCCCCCTCCCGCCCTGGTTTTGCTTTTTTTGTGTCCATCTGCTGGGCAATTCTCTGTGTCTGTTTCCTGCCCTCTCCTCTCATCCTTCTCCTCCTGTCTTCACCAGGATTCAATCCTCGGAACCTCCAATTTGGGAAAAAGGCGTCCTACCGCCTGCGCCACCTTAGTTCTGGGTTTTTTGGCGCATCTCATCTTGGCTCTCCCTTGTGTCACTCTCTTGTTACATCATTATCTTGCTGTATGGCTTGGCGGTGCACCCATGCATGGGGCCTGACGGCCCACACGCCTTCTATATTTTTCTTTTGTTTTCTTTTTACCAGGAGGTCCCAGGGATCAAACCCAGGTCCCTCCCTATGGGAGATGGATGCTCAACCATTTGAGCCACATCCATCCCCCAGCTACATCTCTTAAGATTGACCAAAGATACCCAGAGTTACAGTCATTTCCCATACAGGATGGACATAAAATAAATCAGACTTGGTTTATTACCAGCATTCTATAAACCAGACCTAGGGAAAAAAATTAGGTCTGGGGACACATGCATGGTTTCTAATATAGCGAATATTTAGCCTACCCTGATTATCACAAAATCAGGACAGCGAGAATATTCGCATGTGCTCTACAGTTTTATTAGTTTTCTCAAATGTATCATGTCATGTATCTGTCATTACATTTGAGAACAATTTGGCTGTCCTCAAAATGCCTTGTGTTCCACTTATTCCTCTCTATCCCTCCCTTGTGAAACCACTGGCAACTACTGTTTACAGTAATTTTACAAGTTTTTCTGTTAACACAAGATAACTACACTAACAATAAATCTACATTGATACATGGTTACATTCTCTCTTATGTTTGTTCATTCCTCAATATTGAGAGATTTGGGGTGATGTCCACTTTGACTGCTTCAGACTGAGAAAGGACTTAGATATTATAGAGTAGATGGAATGACTTGTTTTCCTGCAGTTGTAGATACTCCTTGCTTTGGGGGATGGGACTTGTCCATCATCATAATTTTGGTTGTCCAGGGCAAGCATGAGGAACTAGAGAGTAGATGTGGGGTGCAATTCTGTTAGTATTTAGGGCTCAACTGACATGAACAATCCAATGACTTAAGTTTCTGAGAGATATATTTAATGGGTTTACTGGGAATTACAGTTTTAACCAAAAGGAATGGAAGAATCATGACTTGGGGAATTGTAAATAAGTATATCTATGTAACATAGATATATTACATTGAAAACAGAGTTTATCATATATTCCCTAATAGGGCCTGCAGAGGGGTTGTTGATTTCATGAGGCTCTGTGCCTTGCCTATAATGTCTACATGTCTCTAGAGCCCTTGAGATAACTTTTGCTTGAGCCTTTGTTTATTGTGGCAATTAAATGAAATCTGCCTGAGACATGAATGAATGAAACCTCTGGAATAAGCTTCTGACTAGTTTTGAAATTTATTCCCCATAAAAACTTTTTTTATTTATTTAATTTTTACCCCTTTTGTTCAAGGTCACTTTACAAATTCATCATTTGTCATCACTTGGCAATAACAGTTCCAGGGAGGAGTCCTTTCCCACATTTGGGGGAAAGCAGTGAGTTCACCTGCTGAGTTTGACTTAGAGAGAAGCCATATTTGAGTCAAAAGGAGGTTTGCTGGTGGTAACCATTAGACATCAATTATAATTAGGCTAAGTTTCATTTTTACAGGAATAAGTTTCATAAGTAAAATAATTAAGATAAAGGGCTTAATATATTGCCCTATTTCCTTTTCTTACCCACAGTCCATATATGCCAGAAATTTTCATGAATTTATTTGAGAAAGTAGCAGAACGTCCACATGAGGGCAGCCTAATATTTTGTTGTCTTCTGTGTGGCCCTTGGTCTACTGAGAAAACATAGCTATGACAACACAAACACATTCATATCCCGTAGAAGCATGCTTTAGGTGCCTTTCCCCCCAATATGTCATACCAATTTCAACACCCTATACTAGTAACATACCTTTGTTATAAATCTGGAAAGAACATTCTTAAATTATATTCTCAACCACAATCTTCAGCCACCCCAGAGTTCACTGTTTTATATAGTCCCCTGTTTTATCTTGTAGCTTTCCTCCTAGCACTATGGACGGCAAAAGTTCCTTTTTCAATCATATTCATACTCGCACTTCAGCATTGTTAATTATACTCATATCACTGTGCCACCATCACTTCTGCCCATTTCCAAACCATTACAACCAACCTAATTATAAATTCTGCACAGATTAAACATCAACTTTCCAATCTCTATTCCATTTCTATATCTTGTCAACCTATTTTCCAGACACTACTTCCATGAGTCTGCTCACTATTCTTAGTTCATATCAGTGGATCCTGCAAAATCTACCCTTTTGTGTATGGCATATTTCACTCAACATAAGGTCCTCAAGGTTCATCCATGTTGTTACATAGTGTAAAATACTGTGTTTTTTCTTACAGCTGAGTATATACCATCAGAAGGATATGCCATGTTTTGTTTATCCATTTATCTGTTGATGGACATCTGGGTTCCTTCCATCTTTTAACAATTGTGAATAATGCTGCTACTAACATTGATGCACATATATGTTAGTGTCCCTGCTGTCAATTTTTCTGTGTATGTAGTGTGAAGTGGGATTGCTGGATCATATGGCAATTCTATACTTAGCTTCCTGAGGAACTGCCAAACTGTCCTCCACAGTGGCTGCACCATTGTGTATATCCACCAGGAGTGAATGAGTGCTTTTCTCCACATCCTCTTCAACACTTGTAGTTTTCTGTTTTTTAACAGCAGCAAGTCTAGTAGGTTTAAAATTGATGTCTCATTTTAGTTTTGATTTACATTTCCCTGACAGCTGGTGATGTTGAGAATCTTTTTATGGGCTTTTTAGCCAACTGTATTTCCTCTTTATAAGAATATGCATTTAAGTATCTTGCCCATTTTTATATGGGTTATTTGCCTTTTTGTTATTGAATTGCAGAATTTATATATATATATACTGGATAGTAGACCAATTTTGCATATATGGTTTCCAAATATTTTCTCTCATTGAGTAAGCTGCCTTTTCACTTTCTTGACAAACTTCTTTGAAGTACAAATTTTTTTTTTTGAGGAGGTCCAATTTATTTAATTTTTCTTTCATTGCTCACTCTTGGGTGTAAAATTCATGAAACCACTGCCAACCAGAAGTTCACATAGATGCTTCCCAACATTATGTCTAATAGCTTTGGTGTACTGGCATTTATTTTAGGCCTTTGATCCATCTTGAATTAACTTTTGTAAAAGGCATTGGATAGGCATCCTCTTTCATTCTTTAGCATATGGATAGCCAGTCCTCCCAGCACTATTTTTTAGAGAATATTCTGTCCCAGTTTAGTGGGCTTGGCAGCCTTGTTGAATATCAGTTGGTTGTAGATATGCAGGTATATTTCTTAACTCTCATTTCAGTTCCATTGGTCAGTATGGCTATCCTTGTGCTAATACCATGCTATTTTGACTACTGTATCTTTGTAATAATATGCTTTAAAGTTAGGTAGCATAAGTCCTCCAACTTCATTTTCCTTTTTCAAGATGTTTTTGGCTATAGGGGACCCTTACCCTTCCAAATATATTTAATAATTGGCTTTTCCATTCCTGTAAAAATGCTGTTGGAATTTTTCTTGTGTTTGTGTTGGATCTATAAGTCAATTTAGTTAGAATTAACATCTTAATGATGTTTATTCTTTCAGTTCATGAACTTGAAATATCTTTCCATTTATTTAGGACTTCTTTGATTTCTTTTAGCAATGTTGTGTAATGTTCTGTGTACAAGTTCTTTAAATCTTTAGCTGAATTTATTTCTAGATTTTTGATTCTTTTGGTTGCTATTGTTAATGGAATTCTATAAAGATTTCTTCCTCAGATGACTCATTATTAATTTAAAGAAACACTACTTATTTTTTCTTTTTCGGTCTTATATTCTGTCAATTTACTGAACTTGTTTATCAGCTCTAGTAGCTTTGTTGTAGATTTTTCAGGACTTTCTATATATAGCATCATTTTATATATGTATATTCCATATATATAGCATCATCAAATAGTGAAAAAAATATATATATATATACAGTGTCATCAAATAGTGAAAGTTTTACTTCTATCTTCCCAATTCAGATGCTTTTCATTTCTTTTTCTTGCCTAAATCCTCTGGCAAGAACTTCTAACACAATGTTGAATAATAGTGGTGACAGTGGCCATCACTTTCTTTTTCCAGATATTAGAGGGAAAGTCTTTAGCTTTTCACCATTAAGTGCGATGGTAGCTCTGAGTTGTTTATATATGCCCTTTATCATATTGAGGAAATTACCTTTTATTCCTACCTTGGAAGTGTTTTTAACAAGAAAGGATGTTGAACAGAACCTAAATCTGTTTTTTTTTTTTTTGAGATTAATAAATTTGAAAACGCCTTAGCTAGACTAGCAAAGAATAAAAAGAGATGAGATGCAAATAAATAAAATCAGAAAGATGTTCTGTCTATTGCTGAGAGTGGTATATTGAACTCCCCCACTGTGAGAGTATAGATGCCCATTTAGGTGTATAAATATTTATGGTTGTTTTTCTTTTTGGTAGATTGCCCCTTTTAGTAATAAAATATCCTTTATTTGGTCTCTTAAAACAGTTTTGCATTTAAAGTCTATTTTTTTGTGATATGAGTATAGTGACCTGTTTTGCTAATGCAAAATACCAGAAATCTGTTGGTCTTTATAAAGGGTATTTATTTGGGGTAAAAGCTTACAGTTACTAGGCCATAAAGCTTAAGTTTCTTCCCTCACCAAAGTCTGTTGCCATGTGTTGGAGCAAAACAGCTCCTGATGTTTACCAAGGTTCAGGCTTATTGACTTCCTCTCTTCCTGGAGCTCCATTTCTCTCTGAACTCAGCTCCTTTTGTTTCCTCCACAGGTGAGCTGTAGACTATGAGGCTCTCTAGGCTTTGCCTCTCTCCACAAGGCCAGCTTTGAACTGTCAGGTGAATGTCTTGTCTCTTTTCCTGAAGCCTTTTCTCCTTCCTTATGACAAAGCTCCTCTGTGTATTTACTTCCCTGGGTGCCAGCATTAAAACTGTGCATCAGAACTCCAACATCAATACTCCAACCAACTCCTCTGTTCCACCATGTAATTTTCTCTCTGAGTCCCTGCTCACCAAGGGGTGGGGACTCTACATCCTACTGATGTGGTCCAATCAAAGCCCTAATCATAATTTAATCACACCCACAGGAATAGACCAGTTTACAAGCATAATCCAATATCTAATTTTGGAATTCACAACTGTATCACACTGCCACATGACCCCCAGGCCATTTTGATTACTGTTTGCATGGAAAATCATTTTCCAACTTTTACTTGCAATCTATTTGTGCCTAAGGTGAGTCTCCTGTAGACAGCATATAGATGTGTCATATTTTTAAAAATTCATTCTTTCAGGCTGTTTCTCTTAATTGGGCATTTTACCATTAACATTCAATGTTACTTTAAAGGCAGTACTTATTTCAGCCATTTTTTTCTCCATTCTTATATGTTATATTTTAATTTTGTTTCTCTTTTTACTTTTTAGATACCCTAACTTACAGTCTTCTTTTATATACTCCCTTTCAAACTTTTCTCTCCTACCTTTCCCTTTTAACTGACAGAACTCCCTTTAGTATTTCCTAAAACAAATTCTTTCAATTTTGGTTTATCTGTGTATATTTTGAACTCTACTTCATATTTGAAGGACGATTTTTCTGGATACAGTTTTCTTGGTTGGCAGATTTTTTTTTCTTTCTTTTCTTTCAGCACCTTGATTATGACATATTACTGCCTCTTGCCCCCATAGATTCAGATGAAAAATCAGCACTTAATCTTATTAAGCAACCATTATATGTGATAAATCTCCTCTCTTCCCACTTTCAGGATTCTCTCTTTGTCATTGGCATTTGACAATCTGATTTTGTGTCTTGGAGTACATCTGTTAGGAATTATTCTGTTTGGATTATGCTGTACTTCCTTGACATGTACATCCATGTCCTTCATAAGAATAGGGAATTTTCCATCCATTACTGCCTTAAACACTGCTTCTGTTCCTTTTCCCTTCTCTTCTGCTTCTGGGACACCCAAAATATGTACGTTTCTATGTTTTGTGTTGTTATTCAGTTCCTTGATTCCCTATTGATTTTTTCCATTTTTTGTCTATCTGTTCTACTATCTGTGTGTTTTCAGATGTCTTATCTTCCACTTTGATAATTTGTTCCTCTCCCTGTTCAAATCTGCTGTATTTTTAATCTAGTGTATTTTTAATTTCTTCCATTGTGTCCTTCATTATCATAAGATCTGTATTTTATATACATTTGCAATTTCTTCTGTATGTTTATCCAGTGTCTTTTTTATTTTATTTTTAGGAGATACCAGGGATTGAGCCCAGGACCTCATACATGGGAAGCAGGCACTCAAACCATTGAGCTGCTTCTGCTTCTCCCCTGCTCCCAGTTTCTTTTTAATATCCCTATCACCTCCCTCATCTCATTGAATTGATAAAGGATGTTTGTTTGGACATCTTTGGTTAGTTGTTCTACTACCTTGATTTTAGTTTGTTGATTTGTCTGGGCCATATCTGCCTGTTTCTTAATATGCATTGTAATTTTTTTGCTCATGTCCAGATGTTTGTTTATCTTGATGGACTTATTCTGTCTTGCCTATGGTTTTGTTTTTATTTGACTTGGGGCTAAGGGTCTTTTTTTGGTTTTTGTTTTTAGGTACTGTGGCTGGGGATTGAACCTGGGACCTCATATGTGGGAAGCTGGCACTTAACCACTGAGCCATGTCAGATCCCAAAGGGTCTTCTTTGACCTTTGGTTCCTCTTAGTCTAAATATTTGGAATTGCCTGTGTTTAAATGAAAAAATAAAAGAAAAGAAAAAAGAATGAGAGACAAAAAAAAAAAAAAGAAAATTGTATATGTATATGTATGTATATATATATATATATATATATATGAAAAAAGGAAAATATATAAAAACTAATAAAATATAAAATTAAATCAAAACAGAAAAGAAAAAAAAAGACAATAAAAAATGAAAAAAAAAAGTAAAAAGAAGGAAAAAAAAGGTAAAAGGAAGAAAAGAGAAATAAAAAGATCAACAACAACAACAAAAGTTTGACATCCCTCCCAGGTCACAGGTTTCCAGGTAGGCATTTCCCCTGTTGCTGCCTAGGCCTGCCAATCAATCCCCTGTGGCCTAGGTGCCAAGATGAGTAGGGAGAGAAGGAGGATAGGAAGGAGGGAAGGAAGGAAGGAAGGAAGGAAGGAAGGAAGGAAGGAAGGAAGGA
>JAKSZT010054437.1:162875-192569 GCA_026826555.1 Tolypeutes matacus | reverse complement strand
TATGGTTACCTGAATCTCAGAACTTGGACAAAACTCCCCACTCAGTTGCTGTTTAGTCCTTGTGGAAATGTTGTGCCTCTTAGGGTGTCAGCCTCTGAGGGTGGGTTAGATGTCAGCAGTGTTCAGACTTCTGGTGACATGTCCCAACAGAGCCTGTGAACACCAAGGCTGCTGCTCCCACCTCTGAAAAGAGTGGTGAAATGATGGGAAGCTGTCAGCAAGAGAAAATTTTCTGTTTTTGCTGGATTCATGTAAAAAGTAACTGGAAGGCAAGAAGGAATTCTCCACATTTTTCCAATATTCCCTTTCTCTTACTTCCCTCTCCTCCTCCAATTCCTTGACTTAGTAGAAACTAATAGGAAGACAGCCAGCAAATTTGACTGGGAATGCAATGTATAGATTCCCAGAAGCATCCACACAGCCCAAAGAATGGAGAGTAAGACATGGAGATGAGACAAGAGACATCAAACTCAATTTCTGAGAATTTGCAATCTACACTGCAAGAAGGAAATACTTTTTACCTCTTCTCATCTCCCCTAGAGAGACTAAATCTATCCATAATTGAATATTGAAGTAAGCAGGCTTTACTTCATTACATTAATCATAGATGCAAATAATATTTTGTAACATTGTAAACCAAATGTGAAGGTGATGGCAGTCACTTAAGGTCTAGTTAAGTGAAGATCCATGGTTCCACATCAGATAGTTAATCTAATGTTTTCCCCATAATTTCTATAAAATAAGGAGACGTGTTTTCCTTGGCTATTTTTAGTCATAGTTACAAAGATGAAGCTCTTCTGGGAAGCTTGTTTCAAATGGAATTTTAGTCATCACTGAAATGTTCTCTTCATAGTGACTTCCATTATATGATAGAATGAAAAAGATTATTCAGAACTTATGAAGGTGCTGAAGGAGAGACATAAATGACTGAATCATGAGGATATAGGTATCATTTTTTACTTTACTTTCTCATTTTCTGTCTATGATCAAATCAGGTTTAAATAAATAATCATTTATTTACAAATAAATTTATTTAGCTACAAATAAGTATTTACAAATAAATATTTATAAATTTATTTATTTATAAATAATACTTTGCCTTTGATCAAACAAAGTATTCAAAGAGCATTTATCACCATGAAAATATATAAACATTTTCACTATAGTAATGTTTTGGGGATGTAATAAGTTTCAGAGAACATTCTCATTCTGATTTTATCCAAGAGAACTGATCACTTACATGACAATCTAAAAATTAGGGACAGAAGATAAAGCTTTTTAAAAAAAGATAATTTACAAATGGAAGCATTTCATTTTCATTTATATTTTCAATTATTTTCTGAGATTTCTGTTCAAGCACTTGGACATATTTCCAATTGGTATTAATATTTTCATAATGATTTGCAAGATATTTTATATATTAAGAACATTAACTCTTAATGAAAGTATTTGAAAAATCATCACAGCTTGGTATATATATTTAACTTTATGAATTAGCACGCTTATTGATGTGTAGTTTATTATTTTGTATTTATATTCATTTTTTTTGCAATTTAGAGAATAAAACAGTGAAAACAAATAGTTCTCTATTCTACAATTTACATTGAAATTATGTGGTTTTTTAAAAAACTTGAACCTTAATTTCTTAAATTTATTGGTATATATATGAATTTGTATATTTGCCAAATGATAGCTTACAAAGTAATTGTTTAACTAGTTTTCCCAAACTGTATAGGAATTTTCATCTCTAATTATTTAGAATCCTTTCCTTCTCTATTGGTCTTTTATATATCTCTTAAAATATAAAACATCCTTAGATCAACTATGTTCCTGTGATTGATCTTTCCTCCAGGTCCCTGAAAATATCATACAGACCCTACTTAATATTTTTAGTAAAGAGAAAATATAAATTTTTATAATGCCATTTAACACTCAATTTACATTTTTTTTCTAATGGAACCATAAAATATATTGTTATTATGTGAGGCACTAACATATGCCTTCTCTCTTCAATTAGTAATTGCCATACTGTAACATGGACAGAACTGTATTGTGCCTCAAAGTGGTTACAATAATCAGAAGTAGGAGGAGGGTATTTACAAATTATTAAAAAATTAAATGTCACTTTAAATAGGAAAACATTGGAGAGTTCCTTGTAAAGATTTTTCCAAAAGATTTCATTTTATTTGGTATTCACATTCCAAGGAATCATTTAACCATATAAGCATTTGCTCATCTCAGACTAAAATTTGCTTTTGAAAAGAAAAAGCAATTACCAGCAAAAATTGATGTTCAGAATTTAAAGATTAACACAATGTTTCAATACAAAACCTGATTAAGGACTAAGGAAACAAACTTTAGATTTAAAATGATCCATATTCTGAAGATTTGTTCCAATACACCCAGTTCTTAAATTCTTTTGGTATCACCATATGTGATTTGTAATATAATCAGGAACAATTTTACAAATGTAGAAATTAGAAGTAGTTCAGGATATTATTGGCTAAGGGCAAACCATACTTAAAACTACTAAAATCACTACAGTCATACCTTGCTTTACTTTTGCTTTATGATGTGTTGCAAATATTGGGTGTTTTTGCAATTTGAACTTTGAAATTTTGTGACAGACTTGTGTTGAACAAGTCTGTCTATCCCATTTTTTCAGAAGTATATGCTCACTTCATGTTTCTGTGTCACATTTTAACTAAGGTATGTACATTTTTTATATATACTGGTATTGTACACTTAATAGATTAGAGTGTAGTATAACCATAAATTTTATACGCACTAAGAAACCAAAAAATTTCAAACTCACTTAATTGTGGTCACTTTATGTCAGTGGTCTGGAACTAACCCCAAAATAATTTTAATTGATGCCTGTGACAAAAATATCAGCTTTGAAAGTGAGTTTTTATTTGTTTGTTTATTTTTACATTTTGTCAAATAATGAATAATATTTAGCTGAGGAATATACAAAACAAACAGAAAAAAGAAAACAAAACAAAAACTACAGATTCTATGGCAAGATTTGCCTGTGTCACTAACTGTGATTTTAGACAAATTCAACAAAATACTTGCGGTCACAATTTCATCAACAGTACTATTTTTGAACCTGGAAAGAATAAATCTCAAATTGTCCTCTATTAGTCCATAGCAAACACATGAATATCTGAATTAAATATATGGGGAAACTGTGACCAAGTGTCAGGACCACTATCTGATATGTTTCTCACTGTGCCCCTTTTATTTATTTATTTATTTATCTATCTATCTATTTATTTATTTATTTAAAGATACTTAGATTACATAATTATTACACAAAAAATATAGGGATTCCCATATGCCCCACCTCCCATACTTCTCACAAACTCCCACATAAACATCCTTCATTAGTGTGGCACATTAATTGCAATTGATAAACACATCCTGGGGTTTTGCCATTAAGTATGGACCATAGTTCACATTGTAGACCACACTCTCTCCCACACAGTTCTGCATGTTATATAATGATATAAAATGGCTTATATCTATCATTTCAATGTCACTTAGGACAATTCCCAAGTCCCAATAAAGCCCCTGTACTACAACTGCTTTTCCCTCTCCCTTCCCGCAGAGCCACCAGTGGCCACTAGCTCCATATCAGTGTTGTAATTTCTTCCATTGCTATAATTACAATATATCTAAAGCAGAATATGAGAACTCCACTCTAGTCCATTATTCTTCCCCCCATCCTGAGGAGTCTGGGATGGTGATGTCCACTCCACCTCCAATTGAGAGGGGGTTTATATCCCATGAGGAAGATGGATGGGATTATCCTGGCTGCAGCTGCAGCTGCAGACTCTCTCCATTCCCTGGGATGGTCATTGTGAATCACCATCTCCCCACCAGTTGTCCTGGGTGAGTCAAATGAGCTATAGAATAGGAGTTGCTACACCATCAAGGTTCCAGGCCCAGCTGGCACATAGACAGCCCAAAGACTCAAGTCTCTGTACATATACCTACAAAATCTAGCACCAAGTATAGGTTTGAATAGAAGGGACAGAAGAGCCATGAGCAGGGAATACATAGTTGAGTCCAACTCTGTCACTTTCAGGAGCACAAAATCCAAAATAGGGCCCACTGGGAAGGCACCAAACTCAGGAGCTATCCACCCTAACATAGGGTCTGGGCATCTCCAGAGCCCTCAGCAGCCCCACTATTTGGGATGATATCCACTTTGGAATTCTATGAGATCCTGCTGAGATGTGCATAAGCATTACCTCTGGGATGACCTCCTGACTCATTTTGAAGTCTCTTAACCATATGTACTCATTTGTCTTTACCTTTTCCCCCTTTTATTCAAGGTCTTTTTCCAGTCATGTTGCCAGTTGACACTAGGTATTAATCCCTCATTGCCAGGGAGGCTCATCCTCAGGAGTTATGTCCCATGCTGGGAGGAAGGTAATGCATTCATATGCTGAGTTTGGCTTAGAGAGAGGTCATATCTGAGCAACAAGGAGGCTCTCAGGAGTCAACCCTTAGTCACACCATAACAACAGGCTAAGTTTCAATTTCAAGAGCAAAGACTCATAAGGTTAGTCATCAATATCAAGGGCCTATCAGTGGATCATCCTCCTTCACCAGTCACTGCCCCTGCACTTGGGAGACTGGTGCTGCTCCTTTAGAGAAGGTGACAGAGCTCTCCAGGGTGGGAATTCAATGTTCTCTTAGTTATTCTGTGAGTTTCCACCCACTGTGACAATGCCCATGAACATTTGAACATTTTTATATACCTTATATGTATGACCAGGTGAAGTTCTTACCATGTATCCCCTATCACTGACATCCCACACCAATGGTCCTCCCCTGCCCCAGTTGCAACCCTCTGTGATCCAAATCCTCCTAAAAAATGGAGCCATTAAAATAGCCAAATATAATTAATAGGAAAATGAAATAGTGATGTTTAAATATAAGAAATAAAATACATAAACATTTTTAAAAATTAAATTAAATTAAAAGTTTGAGATATTAAAAAATAATGAAAAATATTTTTAAAAATATTTTATATGTGGATGGTACCTTTGTTATAACTGATATTCAAATAGTGAAACATAGCTACTGAACATTGCTAGTGATTTACATTATGGTTTACATTTTAGACCATACACTTTTATAAATTTTGATGATATTTAACATGGCCTGTGCCCATCATTGTAAGATCATGTACAACACTTCCATTGCCCACTACTTACCCCCTATTCCATATATTCTATTCCTCCCTCCATCTCCCCTCAGGGCCCATGCCAAACCCCTGGCTTAACTCCTTGGATGATAAGATTCATAGTTACATGCAACAACACTGAGGTCCTGACACACTGGTTTGTCTTCCCCTATTAGGAACAACCCATGTTCTGTATTGACTCCTGCTTCTCTGTGCATAAATTGTTCCTCCTCTGGGTGAGCATCGCCTTCCCACTCATTATGTGGGTCCCCACCCACTGATACAACACATTATGACAAAATGATCACTCACACACTCTCTAGAAGCCTGCACCAGGTGCACACTGTCCTGAATGCCCCCCATCCAAGCCCTAAACCAGTATCATTTCCCAGTCCAATTGCCAAAAAAAAAAAACATTCCCAGCTTTGTACTTTCAATCATACAACCACAAATCCCCATGTTCATCTAGTCCCTCTCCCAATTTGAAATGCAAAAACTGCATTCATGTCAAAGTAACTTGTATACTAAACTCACACACATACAAACACACATACACATTCATGTACACTGCATATTTACTTAACAAATACTTTTTTTGGATCATTGACTCAATATTACCTTCTAACCCCTCTGATTTTGTTCATGCCATTTTCATCTAATAAAACTCCTTCCTCACTGAAATATGTCTAATAAAATATTGCCCATTCTTCAAGGCCAAGTTCAAATAATACTTATCTTATCAAGACATAATTCTAATGTCCCCAAATGGATTTGAACTTCTACTTCTCCATAATCCTCTCATGATACATATTATTTCTACCTTATACAATAACCACTTTCTGTGATGATCTACAATTACCACTGGATTTTGTGTGTTTTGAAGGCATGGATAGTGTCTTATTTTAACTGCAATTTGTAATTTTTTTAAGAGAAATTCAAGTGTTTGAGAACCTACAATATTAAAAGTGCCTTATATGAACTGGAAAGAAATGATCTGTTTAGATGATACAAAGTACTCAACATACTATTTATATTATTTTCAACCTTCACAACCAGATTATTCACAAGGTCATGCTATTGCAATTTTGTAGATGAAAAATTATAAGATGAGAGAAATTAAGTTAATTGATCTTCTCCAGCAAGTAAGATATATAGCCAGATTAAGTCTCTTTAAAACAAAACTAATGTCCTTTTTATTGTAAAATATTAACTGTTCATTGAAATCTAAAGGTATTTTTAAAAGCAACCTTTTGGGAAATAATTTATTTGCAAGTCAGTAACAAACTTCACTATAATAATATACTTACAGAGAAAACACTTTAGTGCCCATTATCTTAATGACAGCTTCCTTGACATCCTTATTCCTAAAACTGTAGATCAGGGGATTCAACATGGGGATCATCACTGTGTAAAACAAATAGACCACTATGATCTTGTGACTGTAATTTTCTGAGTTGGGCACACAGTAGAGGAAGAGGACATTAACATGGAATATGGTGATGGCAGTCAGGTGTGAGGCACAGGTAGAGAAGGCTTTGTGGCACCCACTGGCTGAATACATCTTCAGGATGGTGACAACAATGAATACATAACAGGTGAGAATGAAGGTGGCAAAGATGAAAAGCAGCAACTGGTTTAGATAAGTATCAGAACAAGAGAGAGAAAGCAGTGAGGGGAGCTCACGGAAGAAGTGATTGATTATGTTGAAACCAGGAAAACATAATTTGAAAGTAAATCTTAAGAGTATCAAGGAACAGACAAATCCCCATGCATAAGATTCAACCACCAACATAGCACAGAATTTCTGGGATATGACAACTGTGTAAAGCAGAGAGTTGAAAATAGCCACAAACTGGTCATAGACCATTACAGCTAATACAAAGGATTCAGTCATCACAATGATACAAAAGAAAAAGAATTGAAGTATACATCCTAAAAATGAAATGGATCTGTCTATTTTTTTTTTAGTTTTAAAATGAGTTTATTAAAGAATGTTCTTAGAAAGCAACAACTTTTGATTTGTCATTTTAAAAAAGTTATGTTTCTTCATACTGTATAATAAAGGTAATTAAGAGGCTACAGAGTTATACAAGTGGGTTCACCAGCATCTTGGGAGCAGTGACAGAGGAATAAGAAATCCACAAATGAGAAATGACTGAGGAGAAAGTACATGGGTGTGTGCAGTTTGGGGTTAATTTTGATCATCACAATTGTTCCAAGATTTCCTACAACAGTAATACTCTAGATAGCCAGAAATACTAAGAAGACAGGGACCAGCAGTTCTGGGTAATCTGAGAAGCCCAGGAGGGTGAATGTGGTCTCACTTTTATTTCTCTCTGACAATAGCATGTTTTCTGTTAAAATCTGAAAATCTGTCCTGGAAACAATAAAATATTAAGGAGAATAAGCATACAAGAAGCTTGATTAACTATCCCTTGCTCATACTAGAAGATAAGACAAAATATATCTCTCTATAGGTTTATTATCCAAAATATACTGAAAGCTCAGAATTTTAAAACTATGATTTTTAAATTTTCTTGAGAAACAAATACAATTTTGAACTATCTTCAGTTTAATTTTTAATATAATATTATAGGAAAATGAGTGCAAGAGCTTTGATGATAATTTATAGTATGTCATCACATAATATTTTCAAATCGCCTTGAACATTATGTGATCATGAAAGAAAAGTGTAGCATAATACAATGGTCAATTATGCTGTATCTATAATGAGTAACAAAAATTGGAAGTTTTTAAAACTAATTTATCCTGTGAATACATGGTGTATAAAGAATGAAATTGCCCTTTCATTTGTATCTTTGTTGCTAACATGCCTAACCCTTTAATTTTTGTTTTTTTAATCTGATGCAGCAAATTTGATATCAAAATTAATTTTACTTATATTTTTTAGTGAAAAATCTCAAATCAGGTAGTCCTAACTTCCAATTCTTCATTGTTTGAGAAATAATAAAATTAAACCAAATGATAATCTAGGATAATTTCTTTATTATGCAGGTAACAAAACTGAAGCTAGAAATCTTGACTTTCCCAACGACTTGCAGATAAAAACCCTTCTCTGAATTGGTGACTAGGGCCCTGAGCCCCAGACTCCAAGCCACATATCATTTTCCTATACCAGACTCCAATCCATGTTAAAGGTTCATATATGAAAAGTTTTCCTTGGTTAATGATCACTCTTTTAATTTTTGAACAAACTAGAGACTATAAAATGGTACTGAATCTTCCAGTGGCAGTGTGACATGTGACAGAGATAAGACAGAGACCAGAATCAGGATGAAACCCATGAGAATGGGATTTAGAGAAATGGCCACATCCAGAAATACCATCATAAAGATTCTTTGACTTAAAAACTTTACTTTCCTAGGTCTCTTGCTCTTCTTTCCATTCAAGATATCTAAGATAGTAATTCTGTGCCTGTACTACATATAAAAGACTAGGGTGGAAATCTTAAGTTAATATTGCACTATGAAGTCATTTCATGGGAAAACAGTAATAAAAAGTAAACCCAGTACCTCTCAGATCCCACCACTATACCAAGATACTCTTTCTCTGTCAATTCTGGTAAGGTTCTCTCTGGTCCTAATTTTCAAATGCCCCAGCATTAAAGATGTCTGGTCATATGCAAGACTGAGGCACTCAATGGCCTCACATGCTCCTGGACTCACACATCTGAAAATCAAACACATTCTCAAAAGGCAATCTATCATACAGCTGGACATTCTAGCTATTACATTTTTTCTTAACACCATATTTCATTTACCTAAGTGATTTGAGAATTAATTTTTAACCAATTTATATGTTTAATATATTGGCTTTTTACTGTCTCAACTGTTGTTATTAAATTGATGGTAATATTCATTGTATCTTTGTGCCCAGGGAATATGATAACTAAAATCTTCTTTCTTATAATTTTTTTCCTATTTTAATGTTCACTTTGCTCCCAGGAGCAAATATTTGTTCCATGCTTTATAATCTTAATTAAAGCTGTTTCCCTTAAATTTTTTTCCACATGAGAGTTCATTTGATCCCTGATTATTAAATTCTACTCATATATATTTTACCTGGACAACTCTAAAAATCTACAGAAGGAAGAATATATACATTTATAAAACTCTTGGGCATCTTCTATTCCTCCACCCCAGATATCTGTTGTTCATGGCACTGTTATTTAAGAGCATAGCTGAACCAGCACCTCCATGTGAAACTCTGTTTAAAGAGTCCACTTCCTGTTCCTTGCATGTTAAAATACAAAACTGTTATGATGAATGAATTTTTCTCAAAAACTGTCTTGCTCTAAAGAGTAGACAAGTTAATTTCTGGATACGCTACATTGGAATTAATAAGAGTACGTCTTTAGAATCCTAAAGCAAACCTGCTGATGGTAGAAGCAGGATCTCTTTTGTCTCTGGAAAGGTTGGTAAGGAGCGATGCATGCAATCTTATATCTGGAGTCACTACTGTTGGACGTGAACCCTAGAGACATTTTCTTGCCCTATTCTCTAGAGATCACAAAATAAACAATTAAAATTAATCACCTTTCCCTGATATAAATTTTGAGTACTAGAAAACTTGGAGGAAAATGTAGCAGTATTAGGGACATTGAATCTGAAACCATTTATATTTTAAAGTCAATTCCCCTAGGCCCATGATCACTCCCACACCCTCCTATAATGATAAAAATTCATTTAATCACAGGGTTCATCACTAGCAAATACTAATGAGTGACTAAATGTGCCAGACATAGTCCTCTTGCTCCATATGATCCACTCAAGCCATATTGGAGAAGTATGAAGATCCGGTTTTCAGGTGCTTATGAATTATTGAGAGTTAAAGCATAAATATTTATGACAGCAAATATTCAGTTAGATAAATGGTCTAAGTCTCTGTTAAATCTCTTTTATTACTCTTTCCCCCTTTGTCTTTTCCAGCTATTCTGACTTCTTTGCAGTTCCTTGAAAAAATAGGACCCTCTTTTTTTGGCCTTTCTACTGGTGTATTCTCTGACTAGAAAGCTCCCCTTTTAAGTTTTTGCTCAAATGCCCCTTGTCAATCACACACTCTTCCATGAATACACTATTGTATTGCAATACTACCCAATTTCAGGGTTTAAAGTACATAATTAGCTTCAAACATCTTTACTGCATTTATTGTACATTGTGTTTCCTTCTGCCTAGAATAAAAGCTCCAGGAAACCAAGGAATTTCTGTTGTTTTTTTCACTGCTCTATGCCAAGCCCCTAGACAGTGATTAGCACAAAGTCAATGTATCAAGAATATTTACTGAATGATAAATAAGAACTTTCATGGAACTGGGAATAGAGCCATAGCTACCAAACTCTAGGGATTCAGTTGTAGAAAAGAGATAGTTCAAAGAACAAAGAACAAAGAACAATCAGAGTGGTTTTAGAAAGAGTGATTATTGAAACTAGGCAATCAAAACAAAACAAAACAAAATAAAACAAAATGTCCTTTTGGCTTGATTTCCTATATCTAGTCAGGTTTATTAAAATAAAAATATTGAAACTTAAAAATTAGATTAGATTAAAAACTGATAAAATTACTTACAAATGGAGACCAATATCCCAAATATTTTCCTTTAGCAAGTTTGACAAAAAGCAGCTTTACCAAAGTTTTATTGTGGTGTTCACTTCAGCAACACATATACTAAAATTGCAGTGACACAGAGAATGATTAGCATGGCCCTGCAAAAGAATGAAATGCAAATTTATGAAGAATTCCATTTTTTAGGTTGTAAATAGGTTATTGGAATAAAAGTGTTTTTTGAAAAATCTAATTGTGCAAAAAAAGTTATAGTGTGTCCATTTACCAGCAATTATTTTTAAAATACTCATTATATGCAAAGATATGCTATTAATATGAGAAAAATTATAAAAATGAATCACATTCAAACTTTTCTCTCAAAGAAATATAATCTCTTTGTAGAAATGGTCAACATCATTGAACATAGACTTTTGGAAGAGTATGCATTAAATGATCAGTATTAAAACAGTGTTTTGTGACAATTGCTTTCTGGTATGGGAAACTGAGAAAGGAGGTTGAGTACATAATGAGGTTACACAAGTATTCATTTATTAATTCATTAATTCAATATCCAAATATTTATAATAGGTGTATCTAACTATAAATGAGATTAAAAAACTTTTCATACACATAAGCCTATATGGATTCCTTTTATGAGAACTAATTAAGCAAATGTCTACTTTTCTGTAAGATAGCTGGTTGTTTAATTTTTCATTATATGTAATGCATGGTGATTTTTTTCTCAAATATTCATTTGTCATTTAACTTCTTTTCTGTTGTATTTTCCATGGAATTTTGCTATATTTTCTTCGTTTAAATTTTAAACTTCATTTTCTAGAACACTTATTTGGTATGTGAAATAAAGAACAGATCCAATATTACCTTTTTTTCTCCCATATGGTTACTTGTTTGTGCCAATATGACTGTTTTAATATTAAGAACTTTCTAATTTATTTAAATTTTTGTAAAAGTTAAACTTCTTGATCTAATTTGCTTTAACTTGTAGGGATTTAGCGGATTTTGTGCTTGTTTATTCTTTTATATGAAATTTAGTACAAATATTTTGAAGTATGATTCCTCAATATCCAAACATAATGTTTTAATACATTCATTCTGGTCCTAATAGCTGTGAATTAGAGAAGGGAAAACCTGGGGACATTTTCAGGCCCAGTAACTTTGGGAATGCAGGTTTTGAATAAATTCAATCTGGGCATAATCTAGGTATATTGAAATGAACCCAACAGTTGCCCTTTCTGAAGGACAATATTAATTCTTATCATCTCTAATACTGACAGCTTCAAAGACAATATAGTGAAAAGGCACATGATTTGGGCTCAAAGAGTTAAGGTCCTGCCTTAAATACATAATTTCTAGTTATATGACCTTGTGGAAATTAAAATTTCCATAAACCTTTATGTCATCATCTACACAATCGGTATAATTGACCTTGTCCTGTATACTTCTCAACATAAGTATTTGACTGTCTCAAGTGATAGAACACCCATTTGTAGAATTTGCAGAGCCTCAGGATGGTAAAGAATGAAAGTATCAAACAATTATTTCTCCTTTTACCATATGGCATACCAAGTTGTGTCTCCCAAAAATGATCCAATGTTTCTTCCACGTGTTTGAAAATCACTAGGGACAAGTGAAACAAGTAACTTTAAAGGCAAGTTAATGCATATGACATATGCGTTAACAAATCAGAAAGCCCTTTCCTATGATGAGTCAAAATCTTCCTTTAAGTAACTCTATTACATGTGTTCAATTAAGAGAGAAAACAGCACACTTAGTCATAGAATTTATTGACTCTGTGGGTGACAATTTAAACAGATCCATTTAAAAGAATCCTCAGATGAAACAGAATTAAGTGTATTTGTTAAGACCTTGAGAACAAGAGGACAAGGCATTGTGTTACACAAAATATTCTAGACTTTGTGATACAGAATTATTAGAAGACTCATGTCCAGTTTTTGGAATTTAAAGCACTTCACTTTCAAAATAATTTTAACTAACAACAAAGTGCTGCCAACACATTGTTTAGCCAAGTAAAGATACCAAAATAGAATTAAAATGAATAAATTGATTAAACACATTTACATGCAGAAGTACACAAAACTCCTTCTACTGACATAATTATTTTATATGAGAACAAATATTTCAATATCATAAAATGAAAAACATGTCAAAATATGTGCATTTCCTTAATATTTAATATTATGAAAAAAGTTATTCTTATTTTATTATCATCAATTTTTTTAAAATTCCACTAGAGATAGCCACACTTTCATGGACCTGTACCAGTTTAGGATTAATGTTTGGATGTACTAGACAAGAGTCCACACATGTTGCTCAGAAATCCTGAAAAATATCATTAAGTCCTTCTCTTTCTGCCATGGATTCAGTCACACTACAGCTAAAATTCGGAATGGATATTAATTAATGCATATACTTCTCCAAATATTGTTGAAGGAGGCTTTTCAAGGAGACATTGACATCATTGATTTAATACTACAAATATTCACTAGGAACTTATTATATTTTGGCAAATTGTTACTTACTTCAGAAAGTAAATTATACCTGTTAGGTATTACCACGTGAATTTTATATAGATTGTCTCATTCCATATTCACAAAAAGCCCATGAATCATTACTATACCCATCCAGAGGTAAGGAAACCTATGTTCCATGGCTCAGTCAAGTCCAATGGTCACTGATATTAGGAGTGCAGACTCTGGTGACAGATGGAACTGGCTTTGAATTTAAATTCAGATGTTGTAGTTATGAAACCTGTGGCAATCTTTTATTTTTTTATTTTTTTAATTTTATTTTTTATTAAAGATTTTATTTATTTATTCATTTATCCCCCCCTTGCTGCTTGTGCTCGCTGGGTCAGCTAACCACGCCGTGTGGGTGGGCTTGCCTTCACCAGGAGGCCCCGGGAACTGAACCCGGGGCCTCCCATATGGTAAACGGGAGCCCTACTGATTGAGCCACAGCAGCTTCCCTGTGGCAATCTTTTAAACTTCAGGATTCTTTTTTTTTTTTTTTGATGATAATGTAAAAGTAGTTTTATTTATTTATTTTTATTCATAATGCATTTATTTAGAATTCGTTTTTACAGACTCTTAATCACATTTCAGAGGTTAAATGTTTGAGCGGCCAGGCCTCTCCCTTCCAAACACTGGAGTCGATCAGGACAGATTCTGGACAATGGTCAGTTCTTTCACTTGTTCAAAGCTTCAAATCAAGGCAGCCCCTTTTCCCCTCCCCTCATTTTCCTTTTTATTTATTTACTGACTTATTTTTTACTTATTTATTTTGAGTAAAATTAATTTATTTTTCCTCTCCTACCCCCCCAACCAGGAAAAAAAGTTTTCCCTGCTATTAACTCTTTTTTTTTTTTTATAGTTGATAGCTAAGAGGTTTTTTTTTTTAATTTATTTTTATTTTTTATTTTTATTATGGGTAAAAATCAAAATTCTCACAATACATACTAACATTTGCAAAATGATATATAAATATATATGCATATATGTGTATTTGCTTACAAAAATGTTATATATATATATTTTAAGAGGTGCTTAGATTACCTAAAATATTACATGGAACCCACTGGGATTCCCATGTTGCCCACCTCCCACACCTCCCACCACATCCCACACAAACATCTCCCACAGTGTGGCCCACCAACCTCAATGAACTTACACATCCTGGAGCCTTGCCACCAACCATAGACCACAGTTCACACTGTAGACCACACTCTCTCCCACTCAGTTCTGAGTGGTGTGTGCTGATTTAAAATGGCCTACACAGGATTCTTATTTGTAAATATAAATATACACTTCATGAGGATTAAATAATGGGAAAATTCTCATAAACCATTTAGTGTAGTGACTGACACAGAAATCCCTAATAATAATAATAATGATAATATCAGTGAAGAATAAAAGTGCACAACAAAGCTTCATGAGCAATGGGCAGGAGAGAAGAGCCCTGCTTCTTACTGCAGCCCAGAGTATGCTCACTTTTCTACCATCCAAACTGCATTTCCCTATTTCCAACAATTTCACCCACACAGAAGTTCATGAAATCACAGTGATATTTTACTGTGTGGTAATTTGCACTTACTGTTGTCCCTGCCTTCAAGATTCCCCATTCAACTGACTAAATTTTACTCTGTCTTCTAGTCTTGGAGAAAGCACTCCTCTTTCTGGAAAGTGGACCTCAGCTCCTTCTTTCTGCATTAGTAGCCATCCTTGTCCTTTCAAACACTCTTTATGCTTATGCAGTCATTGAGTATATCATGTAGAATTAAAAAGTTTGTGTTTATACACCAGACTTGAGGTTAAATTGCATTACGAAATGGACTTTTAGAATATATCCTTCTCTGAGCCTTTGTTTTATAACTCACTAGCTGTAAAACACTGGGCAATGCATTTAACCTCTCAGAGGTTTTGTTTCATCTTATGTAAAACAAAATATTAATATTACCTGACCTCATATATAAATTTGGGTCTTAAATGTGATAAAGTTTGTCAAAATTTACCTTAGTGCCTGTCATGTAGAAAACATTGAAGAAAAGTAAGTTATTATTTATAACAATATTTACCTTTACCAGCTGTTATTTGTAGTTATTTTGTTTCTTTTTAAAGAATTTGAAGAAATAGATGCTTTATGGATCAAAATCCTATGTAATGTATGCCAGAATTAAACTTCTTTAGCATTGTCAAAGGATTTGAACTTGTCAGTTCCCAATCTATTAAAATCTATAAAATATCTATATAATATCTATAAAAATATCATGCTGTATGTTTTAGAAGTAGTTTAGGCTCTGGCCTAGAAATGGAATGGAAAACAACTTTTGGAAAGGAAAACAACTTTTGAGGTTGGTTCAGTGAAATAGGACTTTTGTATCTATTAATTTTCAGAAGGCATCCTTCACATCTTTGTTCCCCAGGCTGTAGATCAGGAGTTTCAGTATGGAGTTGACCACTGTGTAAAATACAGAGGACATTTTGAGTGCTTGCCCAGAGTTTTTGGAGTTGTGCACATAGTAGAGGCAAAGTTTGGTCCTGTGAAAGATGTTGATGGCAGTCAAGTGGGAGGCATGGGTAGAAAAGGTTTTTGCAATGTCCACTGGCAGAATAGATTTTGAGTACAGTCATAAAAATAAAAATGTATGAAGTGAGGATGATCAGTAGAGTGCTCACCTCATTGAAGGTGGCAAAGCCAAAAATCAGCAGGTGGGGAATATATATATTGGATTTTGAGACAGCAATAAGATGACTATATTCACAAAAAAAGTGGTTGATTATATTATGTCCACAACAGTTTAGATGGAGAGCATAGCAAAGGAGCCCTAAGGGGCCATACATACCCCAGAGATGTGACCCAGCCACAAGCACGGCAAAGAGTCTCTGTGACATGGCCACCATATAAAGCAGAGTGCTACAGATAGCCACAAAGCAGTCATAGGCCATCACAGCCAGCAGGAAGGACTCAGTTACCACAGCAGTGCAGGACAGGAAGTACTGCAGCATGTATCTAAGATAGAAGATGCTTTTATCTGCCACGACCAAGTCCTTAAGTAGCTTGAGAGTGACAATGGTAGAGTAACAAAAATCAGCAAAAGAAAGGTGACTAAGGAAAAAGCACATGGGGATGTGAAATTTTGGGTCAATCTTGATAATTACTATCATCCTAAGATTTCCTACCACAGTGGTAATATACATGGAAAGAACCAACAGAAAAAGAGGAACCTGAAGCTTTGGGTAATCTGTGAAACCTAAGAGGACAAAGGTGGTCTCCACACTAAGATTTCCTTTAGCCATTACTACAGTTCCTTTAATTGAAGAGGACGGGACAGAGTTGTTCTTGCCAGAGAGATTTATGGGGGTGAATGGCAAATAGGTTATGACTGTCTATAGAGGGGAAAAATGGAGAAGAAAAAGATAATGGAGCTGGTTTCACTGTGAAGATCATGCCTCATCCAAATAACTTCTATGTATATATCAAACCAAGGTGATTTTCTAAAATATCTTTGAATTTCCATTGCACTTTGTTTTCATTAAAGAAAATACTTAATTGTAATGTATAAGAGTAATATTTGTACACATGTTATCTTTCCCCTTGTTTCCTGTTGCCGGTCAGGCTCTGGGTCCGTGAAAACGGTGCCGCGGATGAGAAAAAAGGAATAAGACAAAGAGAAGAAAAACTGGGATCAGGGGACTCTCCGTCCGAACTGGAGAGAAGAGCCCAGCCACACCATCGAGCATGGCTTTTATTTTGTTTTTGAATCAATAGATGACAGTTTATATTCTTGAAGGGTTTACATTCCTGCATGTAGCAGATGTTGTAAATCTTATCTAACATAGAAACTCAGGATTATTCCCCACCCAGCTACTATAAGATCCTGTCTCATTATCATGAGACTAGGTTCTTATCTCCTACATTCCAGGGTGTCTCCTACATTCCAAAGTGATCTGCTTATTGTAGGTAGTCATGGCCTTTGAAACTCCATCAGTTTCCATTTATCATTAGCATATGTTCATAAATTATACTGAGCAAGTGTTTGTAGAGAAATACATAAACTTGTGAAGGATTCTGTGAAAAAATGTGGATCATTTACTCAAAAAGCAAAATATACTGCTCCTGTATTTGCCTATATACTTGAATCAATTAAAATATGTAATTGAATATATTTTTTATTCTAAGAATAAAATAAGATGCTAGAACATTTTAATAAAACATTGTAATTGCATTAGCACATTTTATTTCATAAAGGCTACTTCCCTCATTGAATAGCTAGGTTGCTGTGGGGTTGATGCTAACTAAGGAAGGTAATGGCTTTTTTTGACCTTTCAGTGAAGAGATCTCCTTTATTAGGGTTTATGGCCTAAGGCTTAACTTCTATTATAGCCCAAGCATGTTATATATAAATTTTTATCTTAGGAATTCCAAGAGTTATCAAATAAGAATTCTAGCAATATTAACCAGAAAGTTATCTTTGTGTATGAATAATAGCACACCATGTCAAGAACTTATGAAAGTTTATATACAACCATTTAAGAAGTATATAAATAGGATATTGATAAATATTAATTTCCAGTTGGCAAGTTTATTCTATTCTTTATGAAATATTTGTTAATGGAGAATAAAGTCAATTATTTCCAGAGTATCAACTTCTTATTTAACATGATTGGGTCCAGAATTGGAGAATGGTTACATTGACTTAATATAAAAAGAAAAATTAAAGACCCCAGTTACTATATTTTCACTTTTTCTGAGAAAATCTGAAGGAACTCACCCACTACAGAGAAACAGGCCACCCCCTCCTGATTCTCTGTAAGCTGAGCACAACTGGGACTTCAAGGATCTTATACCTATCTCTATAGCCTTGGGACTCAAATTCAGGAGAATCATTTATTCCTCACAACTTCAGAATAAGTAATTAAGTAAAATTCCAGGTATCTTATACCATCTTTAATGAATACAAGATTCTTGAAATTACACCAAAAATTTGAAACATGAAATTGACTATCAGGCTTTGTTTGTATATCATTAAAATGCCCTCTGGAATTAATAAAACTAAGCTAAAGCATGATTTCTCAATGGGGAGTCTCTGCATCACCTATATCAGAACTGACTGGAATTCTCGGTTATGACAGTTCCTAGGTCCAAATAAGATTTCCTAGATCAGAATTTCTAGCAATGGGACCCAATAAAATCTATAATAAAGAAGAAATTTGAGTGATACTTATGATTATTAAAGTGTGAGAATCACTGCTAATTGATTTTTTTTTTTTAAAAAAAAAGGAAAGTTCAGAATAATAACAGTGATTTTCCTAGTTGGAGAGAAGCAGTATTTGTTTAAGAACTTCTGTCTGTATTGTATATAGAGCAGGGTAGTAAACAATGAGAAGAATAAAACAATAGATTTTGCTGATTCTCCCATAAATTCAACACATTGTTGAATATATATTATCCATATTATCACTTATTATTTCACATTTGCCTCTCCATGTCTACTTTCTCCTCTTGTTCCTCTCACTATGTGTTCTAGAAGGATGATATAAATGGGCTGTGTTACCTAAGCTCCCTTGTCCTTGAGTTTCAGATAGGGTTCTCTCAATTGATAGTACTGTCAGGAGACCTGAAGCCACACGTATTTTCTGGTTACTCCAGTCCCTGAATCATTTTCTTGATGTCTTACTTTAGTTTTCTTCTTCAGAGACTCCTATAATCAATCTTTTGTATGTTCTTTGCCTATCTAAAATATTTGTCACCCTTTCTTGAAATTTTAAGAATTTTTCTTATTTTTGCATTGTTCTTCCTCAAAGAGTGATGTCAGCAAAAATGGCAAAGTAAAGAACTTCAAAAGAAAAGAATTAAAGAAAAACTGTCAAAATCAACTTTATTTGGAACTCTGAAAGCCAACCAAAAACTTGTACCAAGTAGAGGAATGCTTTGTTAAGAAAAAAACAACTGAATGCAGAAAGAATAGAGTCCTTTGTGCTATTTTAGCTTGCCCTTGTATGTCCCACTTGGTAGCTTGGTGGTGGCTTAGAAGACAATAGCCTGTGCTCTGATTCAGGCATTGGTACCAGAAAGAGAAGAATGGACCTTATTATCAAAGAATGGTAGCTGTTTGTTTTGTTGAGTCAAGTGGCTTGCTAGGGGACTGGTTCAAAGGGCTTTCCTTTATGTCACCTTTTTCAGGACTTTTGCAGTGCTGAGGTGGCTACACGGGGAACATGTGTCAGAAAACATTTAAAGGCAAATATATTACTTGCTGCTGCCTATGGAAATGGATTACAGTAGGGGCAAACTGTAGACTAATAAAAAACTTGGGAGAAAATTTGAGGGGCATGAGATGCTTTGAGAAGCACAGATATGTTTCTAGGTATACAGGAGGCCATAAACTGGCCCAAGTCTGGGTGCATGCTCAGGAAAGACCTGAGAGGGCCCTGGTTTCTCATCTCTGGCTCAGCATGAACCTGGCTGAGTGTTGAAGGCATGCATCAACAGGATTCCAGGCATGCAATTGAAACTCATCTGCCAAGGCTGGGACACTTTTCTTTTTCTGGTTCCATGTATTTAAGGAAAAATCTATCCAATCACCAGCTGATTGGATATCAACAGTGTTGATTGGAATCAACAGTGACTTCTGACATCTGTAATCAGTATTCAAAATCATGTGGTCCTAGCATATGAGCAGACATATAGATAAAAGGAATATATCTGGGAGTCGAGAAATAGCCCAGACGTTCTCATTGCTTTAATGGGATTGAAGAATTTTTAAAAACATCACTTATCATGCCAAAAATATATGACCTAAAAGATTTGGGTTTTGCTTTATTTACATGCTGTATTAGTTTTCTAGGGCAGCTACAACATATTATCACACACTTGACTTAAAACAACAGAAATTTATTCTTTCACAGTTCTGGAGGCCAAAGTCTGAAATAAAGGTGCCTGCAGGGATGTACTGTCTCCAAGGACTCTAGGGGTGAATTCTTCTGTGCCTCTACTCCCTTCTTCTTGCTTCTGATGTTCCTTGTTTGTGGCAGTATAACTCCAGACTCTGCCTCCATCTCCTCATGGCCTTCTTCCCCATGTGTCTCTGTGGGTCCTTTTCTGTCTGTCATAATGCTCTCCTGTGATCTTATCTTCAAAGTCCCTATTTTATAAAAAGGTAACCATCTGATGCTCTGGTGGAGATGATAATTTGGGGGGTACTCCATTCAATCCACTATACTTTTATTTCACATATGGTTCAAAGTTATTTTATTATTGAACTGAATAGAAATTAAATGATCAGGTAACTGGTCTATTACAATAGATTTAAAAATCTGGATGAATGTATTGAATAACATAATATGAATCATCATCTTTATTGGTAACATTGAATAATCCTGGACATAAATCAGTTTCCTTTGGAAATAAATAAATCATTAACAAACTTTTATTGCATGATTTATTAACTTCCTGATAGCCTCCTTTACATCTTTGTTCCTGAGGCTATAGACCAAAGGGTTCAGCATGGGGATCACCACTGTATAAAATACAGAACCTACTTTGTCAATGAGCCCTGAGTTTTTGGAACTATGTACACAATACAGGAGCAAGACAAGCCCATGGAAAATGGTGGTGGCTGTTAAGTGGGAGACATAGGTGGAGAAAGTTTTTGGTACCCACCAGCAGAAGGCATTCTTATGACAGTGACAAAAATGGAAATATAAGTGAGGATGATGACAAGATTATTTGACTTCATCAAATATGGCAATGACAAAACAAAGCATTTGGCTGATGTTGCGTTCATCACAAACTGTCTCAGCATCTATATCCAGAGAACACAACTGCAATGCTGGCCAAACCTACATTTTTTCCCCAAAGTCTTTTGGACAATAACATAAGTCTAATCAAGGAAAAGAGAGAGAAAGAAAAAATAACTAATATTTTGCCCATGAACAATATTATCACTATAGTTATTGTGCTAAGTTTAGAGAATATGACAAGAAATGTTGTATCATTAACTTTGAAAATGTAACTATAATGGATAAATTCCAATGAAAACTATAAAACTTAATAAAACTCACTGAAGAAGAAATAAGATCATAATTTTCCTACCACTATTAAAGAAAGTGAATCCATAAGTTAAAAATTTTCTATGCAATTCAAAATTTTCCTATTGACCAGTGAACTACAAGTTTCAGTAGACCTTTTAGTGAATTAAATAAGATAGACTTAATATGTTTTAAGAGAGCAGCACAATTTTGATGCCCAAAACGAACAAGGAGATATAAAAAGATAAATAATAGAACAATTTCATCCATGAGCATAGATTTTAAAATCCTAAATAAAATATTGACACATTGAACTAAATAAAACAAAACAGTATATGATTTGACATCCATATTAGTCAAATTAGTTTTCTCAAAAAACATCCTTGGTTCAATATTAGAAAATTCAAAAAATGCAAGTTGCCATATTAAAATATTAAGGGGGCTATATCATATTTTCATCTTATAGAATTAAAAAAGTTGTATTGAATAAATTCTTCATCAACTCACCAAAAAGCAAAACCCAAAACAAAAGGAAAGAACTTTGTTAATCTGAAACAAAAAGGAATCTATAAGAAATCTATAATAAACATTTTAAATTATGAAAAATAAATGTTTTCCCTGTAAGATCAGGAAGACAAGCCCTATTTTAACATTTTTATTCAATATAATACTGGGGTCTCTACAGGCAACCAAAATAATAAAAAAAAACTTTAAAATTGGAAACAACAAAATAAGAATATATGTAGACATATTATATGATATATATGTTTAAAATCCAATAATCTATAAAAAAATTATGAAATTAATATGAGATCTCGGTAGATTGACCAGAAGCAAAGTCAATATAAAATAAATTGTATTCTGATCTAAAAACAACCTGCATTTTTTAAATGCCATGGAAAAATAACATGAAAAATATCAAGTGCCTGGGGATTATTTTAACAAATGATGTGCAAGAGTACCTCAGGGCAGTTGGTTTAGGAGGGCACTCACTAACTCACTCTCAGAGGATGGTTGGTTGGGGACAGGATCCTGCATGAGTGGGCTGTGCTGGGGGCACACGGAGAAAGAACCTTGGGGTCATCAATCTGGAGGGAGCTAGATGGCAAGGTGGATTGCTCAGGAAAAATTCATGAGTTTTTCCCCTGGCTGTGGTAGTTGACACAGACTACTGAGCCCAGCCCTCAGGGAAAAAGGCTGCATGAGCTGCGACTCCAGCTGGCAAACTGGTGAGGGGGAGCATTCTCTGAGAGTGGAAGGGCTCTGATGGAGGGTCAAGAAGGGTTTACTTTCTGTGGATTTGGCTGCCTGGAACCCCTTGCAGCTTTGGGGAAGAAAATAGCTGGCTTGAAGTGACATCAGGATGAGGGGAAAGGCGAATCTGCTGAGGAAGCCTGATTTGCTGAGGAAGCCTGATTTACCGAACAGCCCAGTGATACTGAGGCTTGGCTCTGGAGGGGGAGGAGTCAACCAATTTTATCATTCTGTACTGACAACCATCAGAGCTTCAGTTCCTCTGGGGAGGCCAGGAAGTGGAAAGTGCTTGATTAGTTTTCACGAGCCTATTTAGGGTCCCCTCTGTGAAGAGGCCTTCTCTTGGGTCCCTTATTCCTCCAATAAATAAATAAATAAATAAATAAAGACTGTCACTTAAAAAAAATTTAACTTACTTTAATCGTTAAAATCTGCCTCAAACCAGTACATAGAAACTTGCAGGGAAATTGATTGATGAATACAAGCAGGCTGAGAGTTTCCACAAGAACCCAAGAGGGAACACTATTCTTACTTAGCTTTGTTTGACTGCTTGCTTGTGTTGTTGTTTGGTTTTTCTTTATTTGTTGTCTCTTGCTTTACTTTCCTCTTTTCTCCCACCCCCTTTTTTTCTTTTTTCTTTTCTTTTTTTTTAATTAGGTGCTGCTAGATTGTCTCTTCTTTGCTGTGCTTCTTCTTCCAAGATTTTCCATTCTTGGTCTATATTGATTTTGCCTCCGAACATTATCTCTATTTCTTCCTTCATATTTCTGTCTCTGCTTTCTATTGTGGTTCTTATACACCACCTTTTTTCATTAGCCCACAACTTCAAGGGTGTCAATATCTATTCTATCTATTTTGTTTTCTTTTTTTTTAATTATTAATATTAACTTTATCCTTTTTTTTTATTAATATTAACTTTATCCTTTCAGCCCTTTCTTCACTCTTTCTCTCTCTCCTCATCATTCTGGCCTTCTAAATCATAATATGTATTTTCCTCTATTTGGTTTCCCAGTCCATTGTAGGTACTCCACTTTATTCCCTATTACTCTACATTGCCTACATGAGTTAAATATTTGTTTTACTAAGTCTAATACAGCACCTCTTCTAACTTTTATCAATATTACTATCATCATTTTTCCTTTCTCACATGTTGCAATTCCTCTGGCCCTAATCTTTTGCCTTCAAGAGAACATAGAAAGAAGCAGGGAAATAAAATAAGAAGAACAATGTGTCAAAGAGAAAACTTAACACACACACAGAACCACCTGCTAAACAAAACTCTAGAGCACAGAGAGAAGTTAATCAACTGAATAATGCATCAAGATAAAATGATAACTAAAGGGCAACAAAAAATTACAAACCACACTGAGAAACATGGACCAGTACAATGAGCAAACTAAAAACCAGGCAGAGATGCAGAACATTGAACAAGTAATCAGAGCCTTCCAAATAAATATCATGAACCAACTTAATAAAGTGAAAGAAGAGATTAAAGATATTAAGAAGACACTGGGAGAACATACTGAAGAAATTGTAAACATACATTAAAAGATAATAGATATGATGGTGATCAATGGCACAATCCAAGAAATCAAAAAGATGCTGGATTCACATAAGAGCAGATTTGAACAGGCAGAAGAAAGAATTAGTGATGTGGAAGATAATATATGTGAAATCAAACAGATAGTAGAACAGATAGATAAAAAGATAGAAAAAATCCAGCAGGGACTCAGGGATTTAAGCAACAACACAAAACACGCAAATATATGCTTTATAGGCATCCCAGAAGGAGAAGAGAAGGGAAAGGGAACAGAAGGAGTGTTGAAGGAAATAATGGCTGTAAACTTCCCAACCCTATTGAGAGAAATGGATATAGATGCCCAGGAAACACAGCACAACCCAAACAGTATAAATCCCAACAGGCCAACTCCAAGACATATACTTGTCAAAATGTCCAATGCTCAATACAAAGAGAAAATACTCAAGGCAGCAAGAGAAAATAGAACTATCACATACAAGGGAAACACAATAAAGTTAAGTGCTGATTTCTCATCTGAAACCATGGAGGCAAGAAGACAGTGGTACAACATAATCAAAGTACTAAAAGAAAAAAAACTTCCAGCCATGAATTTTCTATCCAACAAAGCTGGCATTCAAAAATGTTGGAGAGTTCAAAATATTCACAGATAAACAGAAATTAAGAGAGTATGTCAATAAGAAACCAGCACTTCAAGAAATACTATAAGAAGTTCCACAAGTTGAAAGGAAAAAACAGGGGAAAGAGAGCTGGAGGAGAGTGTAAGAACAACTAAAAAGACCAAAAGAGAAATAAAAACAATGTATGACTGATGTTAGAAATTCGTTGAAAGTAATAACACTGAATGTTAATGGATGAAATTCACCAGTCAAGAGACACAGATTGGCAGAATGGATAAGATCCATCTATATGCTGTCTAAAAGAAACCCAAACTTTGATCCAGGGATTCAAGGAAGCTGAAAGTGAATGGTTGGAAAACAATAGTACAAGCAAACAATAGCCAAAAAAGGGCTAGAGAAGCTATCCTAATATCAGACAAAAAAGACTTTAAATGCAAAACTATTGCAAGAGACAAAGATGCACACTATATATTAGTAAAAGGGGTAATCTCTCAAGAAGAGAGAACAATCCTAAATATTTATGCACCTAATTGGGTTGGCTCAAAATACATGAGGCAAACTCTGGATAAACTAAGTGGAGAAATTAACACTTATGCAATTATAATGGGGGACTTTAATACACCATTATCACCATTAAACAAAACATCTAGGCAGAGAATCAATAAAGAAACAAAGACTCTGCACCTAATAGCTATATACAGAACACTACACTCAAATACAGCAGGATTTACATTCTTTTCAAGTACGCATGGATCATACTCCAAGATAGACCACATTCTAGGCCACAGAACAAAGCTCAATGAATTCAGAAAGATTGAGATTATACAAAGTAATTTTTCCAACCACAATGGAATGAAATTGGAAATCACTAAGGGCCAGAGAAACAGATTAGGAAGAAGAAATGATAGTTAAACAACACATTTTTAGACAAACAGTGGGTCAAGGAGGAAATCTCAAAAGAAATCAGTAACTACCTTGAAACTAATGAAAATGACAACACAACATATCAAAACCTATGGGATGCAACTAAAGCTGTCCTGACAGGGAAGTTTATAGCCATAAATACATATATTAAAAAGAAGAAAGAGCTAAAATTGAATACAAAACTGTACTCCTGGAGGAACTGGAAAAACAACAACAAAATAAACCTAAAGGAAGTAAAACGAAGGAAATAACAAAAATTAGAGCAGAACTAATTGAAATAGAGAATAAGAAAGCATTAGAAAAAATAAACAAAACCAAAAGTTTGTTCTTTGAGAAGATCAATAAAATTTACAAATCCTTAGCCAGACTAACAAAGAAAAAGAGAGAACAGATGCAAATAGACAAAATAAGGAATGAGCAAGGGAATATCACTACTGACCCCACAGAAATAGCATCTCACCCATCCGGACAGAGAGAATAACTAATAGAGAAACCAGGTGGAGTCATAGTATGATGGTGCAATAGTGACGACAACATTACAGCCCATACTGCAGGCTCCTGTTCTGTAAATGTATCTCAGATCATTTTGAGGATGTATATGTAGACTCTGAAATTTAATTCATAGTATACCACATAGACCCCAATGTTGATTATCACTTCAGAGTCTGTGCCTGAGGAGGTTGCCAACAGGAGTGAATTCCTTGGAGTGTCCCCAGATAGGTCACTTCACATTGGTACCTCATGAATGGATAGCTGGCTTTGAGGGATACAGATAAGCAGTCCAAGAAATATAACACTCCAGAATGAACTGAATCAAGAGGTGTTTCTACTATAGCACTCCAACTTATTTTTGTGGACAGACATTAACATTCAGATTTGAAACTAGGACAACCCGACAGAAGAGGCACTGTAGGAGTGTAATTAGAAAAACAATATGGATATGACTCTGCAGTGGGATCAAGCAGTGTGCATTAGTACAAATAGTGCAGCTTTTGTTAAGGGAAAATAAATGACTAATC
This sequence comes from Tolypeutes matacus, assembly GCA_026826555.1. NCBI lineage: Eukaryota > Metazoa > Chordata > Mammalia > Cingulata > Chlamyphoridae > Tolypeutes > Tolypeutes matacus. The sequence continues at coordinate 165,886 of JAKSZT010054437.1, read as the reverse complement.
ATTTTCTTGCAGATACTTCTGGATCCACTGTCACATTTGACATTGAAGCTGTGAATCTAGGAATCAACAATGAAGGCAGAAACTTCAAGCTTTGAGTAACTATTAAAGCAAATAACAGAGAAGTGGTTTTTGATTGGTTACTTGATCAATCATGTAGTTCTCTTTATTTTGGATGCTCATTTTTCTATCCTGATGGAAAGTATTAGTATGATAGATTTGGGGATAATTGGTTTTGGTTTGCAGGCTTTTAACACAGCTGTTCTCAGTTTAGTTGTAACTGATAAAAATAGTTCGATTCATCTCTCAGGCAACTGGAAATGAAAAAAATGTTTACTGAATTCATTGTGGAATGTTTTAGCAATAAGATACTTGAATTTTGTGGACAAAACCATAATTCAGTCAATTTTATTTTTAGCATAGTGCCAATTGAAACACTATATCATAATAAAAATCAAGTTGCTTTAAAAGTGGTTATTATAAAAGAAAAGGTTAATATAATATTATTTTATTAAATCTTCATCTTTTAAGGATCAACAGCCATGTAAAACTAGAATAAAACAACAGGAATATTCCAGATAGAAGGCAGAGTTCTGTAATATGCATTCACTCATGCGTTCTCCACATGAGTATGTTGAATATGCTCTCCATGTCAAGTATTTTGTAAGCAGTGTTGACTTTAATCTTATGTTCATTAATCTCTAAGTCTCAAAAGCATTATAATGATAGCATTTTAAAAAGCCTGAACAAATGTCTAAAGGACTTTGTCAAATATTTTCTTTTGTTCTCTTTGCATTTTGATTCAAGATAGGCCAGAGAAATTTTACAGGGTAAAACTTCCTTTGAAAGTAGCAAGCACAGCAGTGTTAGCCATTTCACAGGTATGTAATATGCACACAGGCATATCTAGTCTCAGTGATATGCATGTACCATTTGTAGCATATGACCTGCACTTTAATGTCAGTTTGATAAATGGCCTTTAGGGGACCAAACCAATATAGTGTAAATATTTGACCTATTTTTTGAAAACTTAAATTGGGTAACATACTTATTTGATTAACTTAGTAGGTAAAAATGATGGTCTTAACTTACTATATCAGCCTACAGATTTTTTTAAGGAGGTACTGGGGATTGGACCCAAGACCTCACACATGAGAAGGAGGCACTCAACACTACACAACATTTGCACTCGAGCCTACAGTTTTCTAATGTGAAACTTTTAAAAATAATTTTTACCAGTAGAAAAGTATTTAGAAAAACAAGTTGGTCATTTTTGTAAAGTAATTTATTTGGGGATTCAAATTTCCTGTGGATAATCATGACCTTTTTCCTTTACATTTTATGCTACATTAGTCTTTCACTTTGGTTAGTGGTTGCTAAAAAGATGTGCTAGAATGGAGAACTCTTGTACAGCTGTCTGAAGCAAAAAACAAAACAAAGAAAACACTAAAAGTCATATATATGTGTCTTTTCCATGAGAATTTATGATTCCAATTTTAATCTTTTTTCAATATTAACCACATACTGTTCAATAGAGGGGGAAAGGGGCTTCTTGTGGCTCATCATTTTAATTCAGATTTCACTGTAAGATATGAAAGGATAACTTGCTCTTTCTTATATTCTACATATTTGATACCAAGCATAGTGCCTGACACATAACATGTGCACAATAAATGTTGGAATGAAATCTATTTATATATATATAGCCTAATAAAAGAGCCCCAAAATATATGATGCACATTAACATAATTGAAGGGAGAAATAGACGGTTCTATAACAATAGTAGGAAACTTCAATACACCATTTCAATATTTTCAATAGTTGTTAGACCATCTAGACAGATGGTGAATAAAGATATAGAGGACTTGAACAGCACTAGAAACGAACTAGGCCTAAAAGCTATATCTAAAACTCTCCATCCAACAAGAGCAGAATATGCATTATTCTCAAGTGTATGTGAATTATTCTCGGGATATGTCATATACTAGGTCTCAAAACAAATCTCAATTGAAGATTGGAATCAGCCCTCATATCTTCTAAGACAAAAATGGAATGAAGCTGGAAATCAAAAACAGAAGGAAAACTGGAAAATATATAAATACGTGGAAATTATACAGCAAACTCTTAAACAACAAATGGTTCAAAGAAGAAATCACAAAGGGAATTTGAAACTGAATAGAAATGAATGAAACTGGAAACTCAACATGCCAAAATGTATGGGATTCAAGGAAAGTGGCACTTAGCGGGAAAATTAAGCTGTAAGTATCTACACTGAAAAAAGAAGAAAGCTCCTAAATCAATAACCTAACTCCACACCTTGAGGAACTATAAAAAGGAGAACAAACTAAACTGAAAATTAACAGAAGGAAAGAAATAGTAAAGATTAGGGTAGAGATAAATGAAATAGAGAATAGAATAATAATAGAAAGAAACCAAAAAATGGTACTTTGACAAACCTTTAGCTAGACTGACAACAAAAATGACAGAGAAGTCACAGGTAACTAAAATCTGAAATGAAAATAAGCCATTGCTATTGACCTAACAGAAATAAAAAAAGATTATAAGAAAATACTATAAACTATAGTACAATATCAGCAAATTTGATAATCTATAAAAAATGGCCAAATTCTTTGAAACACACAAATAACCTAAACTGACTCAAGAAAAAAAGAAAATCTCAAAAGAACAATAACAAGTAAAAATATTGAATCAGTAATCATAAACCTCCCAAAAAAGAAAAGTCTGAAATAGATCACTTCACTGCTGAATTCTACCAAACACTCAAAGGAGAATCAATGTCAATCCTTCTCAACTTTTTCCAAAAAAATTAAGAGCAAGGAACACTTACTTACTCATTCTTTGAGGTCAGCATTACTCTGATATTAGGGCCAGATAAAGACATTTTAAAAAATGAAAAATCAGACCAATATTCTTTATGAATATGATGCAAAAATCCTCAAAAAATGCTAGAAAACCAAACCTAACAGCATATTAAAAGGATTATACACCATAAC
>JAKSZT010054437.1:133900-145637 GCA_026826555.1 Tolypeutes matacus | reverse complement strand
CAAGAATAAAGAACAATCATAAATATTTATGCTCCTAGCCAGGGTGCCTCAAAGTACATGAGGCAAATACTGTCAAAAGAAGGGGGAGAAATAGATGCCTCTACAGTCATAGTGGAGGACTTCTATACACCATTATCACATTAGATAGAATATCTCAACAGAGTCACAATAAAAACCCAGAGATCTCAAATAATATTTTACAGGAACAAGACTTAATGAATATATACATAGCATAACACCCAAATACAGTAAGATATACATTCTTCTTGTGTGCTCATTGATCATTCTCCAGGATAGACCATATGGTAGGTCATAAAACAAGTCTAAATGAATTTAGAAAGATTGAAATTATACAAAGCAATTTATCTGATCACAATGGAATGACCCTGGAAGTGACAAGTAACCCGAATAGGCACAAATGCATAGAAGTTAAACAACAGATTCTTAAACCATCAGTGGGTCAAGTAGAAAATTGCCAGAGAAATCAGTAACTACCTGGAAGCAAATGAAAATGAGAACACTACGTATCAAAATTCATGGGATGCAGCAAAAGTAGTGCTGAGAAGGAAATTTATAACCATAAATGTCTGAATTAAAAAACAAGAAAGCTAAAATCTAAGAACTAACTGCTTGCCAAAAGGAATTAGGAAAAGAACAACAAACCAACCCCAAAGCAAACAGAAAGAAGGAAATAACAAAGATTAGAACTGAATTAAATGAAATTGAGAATTTTAAAAAAATAGAAAGAATTAAGAAAAACAAGTGTTGGTTCATTGGAAACATTAATAAAATTGGCAAACTCTTAGCTAGACTAACAAAGAAAAAGAGAGAAAAATGTCAATAAATAAAATCAGAAATGAAAGAAGTGATATCACCACTGACTCCATGGAAATATAGCCTATCATAAGAGGATACTTTGAAAAATTGTATGTCAACAAGATAGACAATTTAGATGAAATGAATGAATTCCTAGAAACACAAGAGCAACCTACATTGATGGAAAAAGAAATTGAAGAAATCAACAGACAAATCACAAATAGTGAGATTGATTTAGTCATCAAAAACCTCCCAACCAAGAAAAGCCCAGGACCTGATGACTTCATGGATGAATTCTACCAATGATTCCAGAAAGAACTACTGCAAATACTGCTCAAACTCTCCCAAAAAACTGAAGAGCAGGGAAAATTATCTAACTCACTCTATGATGCTAAAATCACACTAATACCAAAGTCACATACAGATACCAAAAGAAAAGAAAACTACAGACCAATCACTCTAATTAACTTAGATGCAAAAATCCTCAATAAAATTGTTGCTAATCAAAACAAACAACATATGAATCAAATTATACACCATGATCTAGTGGGTTTTACCAGAGGTATGTGAGGATGATTCAACATAAGAAAATCAATCTATGTAATATACCACATTAACAGATTGAATGGAAAAATCAAATGATCATCTCTATCATTGAAGAAGAGACATTTGACAAAATAGAGTATCTTTTCTTGATAAAAACATTTTGAAAGATAGGAGTACAAGGAAACTTCCTCAACATGATAAAAATCATATATGAAAAACTCACAACTAACATCATACTCCATGGGGAAATGCTAAAGGCTTTCCTTCTAAGATCTGGATAAAGACAAGGATACCCACTGTCACCACTCTTGTTTAACATTGTATTAAAAGTACTTGCTTGGGCACTTAGGCAAGGAAAGGAAATAAAAGGAATCCATACTGGAAAGGAAGAAGCAAAAATTTAACTATTTGCAGATGACATGTTCCTATATGTAGAAAGTTCTGAAAATTTTACAATAAAGCTTCTAGAGCCGATAGACAAGTTCACTACAGTGGCAGGATATAAGATCAACATGCAAAAATCAGTAGTGTTTCTGAAAAATAATAATGGCAATCTTAGAAGGAAATTGAGAAAAACATTTCATTTACAATAGCAAATAAAACAATCAAATATCTAGGAATACATTTAACTGAGGATGTAAAGACCTTGTGCACAGAAAACTGCACACCATTATTAAAGAAAATCAAAGAAGACCTTCATAAATTGAAGAATATTCCATGTTATGGATTGGAATCCTAAATATCGTTTAGATGTCTATCCTACCCAAATTGATTTGCATATTCAATGCAATCCCAAAACAACTAGCAAAGCAAGTTATCAAAATTATTTGATGTAAGGGGCCCTGAATAGCCCAAAACATCTTGAGAAAGAAAAAAAAATTTGGAGGAATCATGCTGCCTGACTTTAAAGCATATTACAAAGATACTTTGGTCAAAAATGGATGATTTTGGCACAAGCATAGACATACTGACCAAAGAAACCAAATTGAGAATTCAGATATAGATGCTTTCATATGTGGTAAACTGATATTTGAAAAGGTCACAAAGCCCACTCAACTGGGAAAGAATTGTCTTTTCAACAAATGGTTCTGGGAGAACTGGATATACATATACAAAAGAATGAAAGAGGATCGCCATCTCATGCCCTATACCAAAATTAACTAAAGATGGATCAAAGATCTAAATATAAGAGCCAAAACCATAAAGCTCCTAGAACATAATATTGAGAATCATCTACATGATCTTGTAGCAGAAAATGGTTTCATAAACTTTAGACTCAAAGCATGAGAAATGAGAGGAAAAAATAGATAAATTGTATCTCCTCAAAATTAACAAATGTTGTGCTTCAAAATTGTCAAGAAAATGAAAAATCAGCCTTCTCAATGGGAGCAAATATTTGGGAACCACTTATCTGACAAGGGTCTAATATCCAGCATATATAAAGAAATCTTAAATTTCAATAATATAAAGAAAACCCATTTTTAAAAATGAGCAAGAGAATTGAATAGACACTTTTCCAAAGAGGAAATAAAAATGGCTAAAAAGTGCATGGAAAGTTGCTCAATACCTGCAGCTATTTGGGAAACACAAATCAAAACTACAATGAGATAACATCATACACTTACTAGATTGGTTGCTATTAAAAAAAAAAACAAAAAAAAAAAACAGAAAACTACAAGTGTTGGAGAGGATGTGGAAGAATACGAACACTCCTCCACTGTTGGTTGAAGGTAGAATGGTGCAGCCACTGTGGAGGATGATTTGGAAATTCCTTTGGAAGCTAAGTATAGAATTGCCATATGAATATACTCAATTGTAAGAATATACCTGTAGCAGTTTGGCATAGTTTATGAATTCCGAAAATAGATACTGGGTTATGCTTATAAACTGGTCTGTTCCTCTGGGCATATTAGATTGTATTAGATTCAGAGGTTTCATTATTACTTGACTAAATTAAGATTGGGGTTTTGATTTGGCCACATCAATAGAATGTAGAGTGTTTGGGGCAGGGACTCACAGAGAAAATAACATGTCAGAGGAGAGAGTTACAGATTTTGATGCTGGAGCCCATGGAAGTAAATACACAGGAGAAGATCACAGAGGAATAGGGATGGATCCATAGACATGGCAGAGGCCCCGGGAAGAAAGACAGCCTTATAGCCAACAGTTGTAGCTGAGCTTAGAGAAGAATGAGCCCTGGGGGAGAGATGAGACTTATCCCAGCCTACAGCTGAGATTGGAGATGATGGGGACACAGAACCTTAAGAGGAAGATTGAATCCTTGTAGAGATTGGCAACCAACTTGCTCCAACTCATGGCAACAGACTTTGGTGTGGGAAGTAACTTAAGCTTTATGACCTTGTGACTGTAAGCTTCTACCCCAAATAATACACTTTATAAATGCCAACAGATTTCTGGTACCTTGCATCAGTATCCCTTTGGCTGACTAATAAAGCACCCAAAAGAATTGAAAGCAGGAATGCCAACAGATATATGCCCACCAATGTTCATCTTGGCATTATTCACAATTGCTAAAAGTTTGAAGCAACTCAGTTGTCCATAAATGGATGAATGGATAAACAAAATGTGGTATATACATGAGAAGGAATGATGTTTTGACACATGTGACAACATGGATGAACCTTGAAGACCTTATGTTGAATGAAGTAAACTTGTCACTAAGGATCAAATACTGCATGATTTCACTCATATGTACTAAGTATATTGAGCAGTCTCAAGGACATAGAATCTATACCAGTAGATAGAAATTGAATAGAGAATGGTGAGCCAATATTCGATCTGGGCAGAATCTATGATAAGGTGAATGGTGGTGGTTTGGCAGTGGACAGTGGACACAGGTGATAGGGATGCAGTATTTTAAATGGAGTTGATGGTGCTGGAATGTGAATGAGGGCAATTAGGGGGATGGGATGGGATATCCCTGGAGATGGGCGGAAGGCTGGAGGAAAGAATAGGTGAACTCTGGAAAAGATGAGGACTATGGTTTAGAATAGACCTGTGGTGGTGTTCTTTCAGTATCTATGTTAGAGGAGGGTCATTGGTGCAGCTTGTTGGTGATGGGGGGTGTGTGGGGAAGGCTACACCTGGGATATGCCTCTATGAAATATGAATGTGTTCATGTGATCATATGATGTTTTATCTGTGGGTTGAGACCCACACAGTAACTAAAGAAATATTAAACTCCCATTCTAGGGAGTCCTGTTACATTCTCATATAGAGTGGAAAAATCTCTATAGTACATAGGTAGTGTATTACTCAGCCAAAGAGGTGCTAATGGAAAATACCATAAATCAGTTGGTTTTTATAAAGGGTATTTATTTGGGGTAGAAGCCCACAGTTACCAGTACATAAAGCATGAGTTACTTTTCACCAAAGTTTATTGCCAGGTGTTGGAGCAAGATGGCTGCTGATGTCTGTGAGGGGTCAAGCTTCCTGGGTTCCTCACATCCCTGGACTTGCTTCTCTTCAGGCTCATGCTTGCTTCTCTCCACAAGGCCAGCTGTAGACTATTAAGTGAACAGCTTGTTTCTTTTCCCAAGGCTTTTTCTCTTTCTTTATGATCAAGCTCTTCTGTGTGCTTACTTCCCCATGTTTTAGTATTAAAACATTAACATTAAAACTTTAACTAACTCTTCTGTTTTGCCATGTAGTTTTATCTGTGAGTCCCCACCCATCAAGGAGGCAAAGGCTCAATGCTGATGTGGTCCAAAGTTTCTAATCATAATTTAATCATGTCCAGGCACAGACCAGCTTACAAACATAATCCAATATCTAGTTTTGGAATTCATAAACCATATATCAAACTGGTACACGTAGTGTCTAATAAAAGGAAAAGAGACCAATATGCCAAAGCTATGATATTAATATTTGTAGTTAAGAACCTCATTCTTGTAAAATTGAAACTCAGCCTAATAATAACTATTACCTAAGATTTACTACCTTAAAACCTCCTTGTTACTCACATGTGGCTTTTCTCCAAATCAAACTTTGCAAATAAACTCACTATCTTTACCCAACTGTGAGGCATGACTCCTGGGGAATAGCCTACCTGGTACTGAGGGATTAAAACCAAGTGCCAACAAACATTTGAAAAAAGACCTTGACCAAACGGGGAGAACATTAAATTCAAAAGAATTTTTACAATTATGAGATTTCAAAGTTTCAGAGGTTATACTTATGCACATCTCAGGTAGATCTCACTAACTGCCAACATAAACAAAACCCAAACAATTATGTTTCTGAGGGCTCTAAAGACATACAGACATCATAAGCAAGGCACATAACCCCATGGAATCAACACCTCATCAATAAGCCTTTCCTTGGAATAAATGGTAATGGTTCCTTAATGTAACAGAGTTACACTCATTTATAATTATAATTTCCCTACATATGATTCTTCTACCACTTTTATTTGAACCTAAAATGATCACTGAACACATTAAATATATCTCCCAGAGACTTAAATCTTCAGCCTATTCATAAGCCAATTGAGCCCTGAATCTCAGTAGAGTTGCAGCCAACACCTACCCTACAGTCCACTGGACTCATTCAGGACAACTAATAAAATGATCATGATGACCAACTCCCACCTGCAAAAACAAAGAGTAACTACAACTGCAGGCAAAACAGTTCCTTCTATCTGCTCCATAAGATCTAGGCTCCCTCTATATCTGAAGTAGAGCAAGCATAACCATCCCAAAAATCTTCAAGATTGAGGAATGAACAAATATAAGGGGAGAAATGCAACCAAGGACCAAAGTAGACTCATTATTATCATAGTATCAGAAGAACCTGTAACATCGATATAAAGATAGTGGTTCCTAGACATCCTAAGGGGAGAGGAAGGGAAGAATATGTGGAACATAGGGCATTTTTAGGGCATTGGAATTTTCTACATTAATTTGAAATGTCATTTAAAAGGCCATTCTATATTTTGTTAAATTGTATAAACTGTACAGTGAAATATGTAAACCATAATGAAAACTATTGACCTTGGTTAATAGCAATGGTTCAATAATTGTTCAATAATTGTAACAAATGTACCATAATAATGTAAGATGTTATTAATTAGGGAAAAATTTAGGAGGGGGAAAGGGTACATGGGAATCCCCTATACATTCAATGTAACTTTTATGCAATCCAAAACTTCTTTATAAATAAAATTCATAATACAGAAAATAATCAATGGACTGAAAATGTATGATGACGTTGGATGGAAAAATACATCTTTATTTTCACTAAAGTATCACTGAAATTTAGTCTCTCCATCAATTATGAAAGTAGACAATAAGCCACAGTATTATTATCACTACTTTTGATCCTCAGATCACAAATGTTTTAATATCATTTATAGATGAAAAATTACATTAAAATATTTTTATGCTCATCCCCAGTTCCAAATTACAGTAGTCTACATAGATGCATGACAACATTGATCTTTAATGCATGATTGATGAACCACAACTATTACTCTATCACAAATTTTTATTTTGAATATTTTGTTCATTTTATATCAACATACACTGTTTGATTTGTAAGTCTATGTATTTTATTTGTTTATTTGTTTTAAAGTATTTTTCTAGGGATTCATTCCTAAGCTTCTCCAGACTGCCAAAAGTAGTCCATGAAGGGAAAAAATAAGGGTTATTATAAAATTTAGTAAAATTCATGAAAACTATGGGAAAGTGACCAGAATGCAACTAAAAGAGATAGTGAGATGAGAATAACTTAAATTAAAAATTAGAAAAAAATTCCACAAATGTCTAATAAAGTTTCAAAAGCAAGTATATGAGGGAATGTGGAATCTATAGGACAAGATAATATTTGAAAAGGCAAAACTTTTGCCTGTTTAAAAATTGTCTGATTTTAATTTTAGCAATTCCAATGGGATTAATGTTCACCCATATATGTTGTAAAAATATATATTGTGTGAAGTGACTAAACATTAGTCCATCATAATTTGATTGGTTGTCTTTTTCTTAATGATTTGTAAGTGTTCTTTATATATTTTGAGTAATTGACCACTGTTTGCTTTCAGCATAATTACTCACATTCTTCAGATACTTACTCTTATCTAGAGATTGACTATTCATTTCCTTAATGATATCTTTTAATTACTAGCAGTTTTAAAATTTGGCAAGGTCCCATTTTTCAATTATCACCAAGATAGTCTTCTTCCAGAAGCCATAGTGCTTAAGCTATTTTCCCTAAACCTGTAATCAATTTCAAATTAACTTGTATAGAGTGAGGTAAGGAGTGAGGTTTCCTCCACCCCCCCCATTAAATTATCCAGTATCCCAAGAATATTTTCAAAAATCAATTGACTTTATATATTGGTTCATAACTGGATTATTCTATTTTGCTTTCAAGTTGTCTACCTTTTTGTATTTTATAGTAAATTTTCAAGCCTACCAGCTATGTTAAATTACATTTGGGTGGTTAAGGTTTTTGCATTTCCATAAATATTTTAGGATAAGCTTGTCAACTTATTTAAACAAATTGTTGAGATTTTGGTAACACATCAAATCTACAGATAAATTTGGAGATAACTGACTTTTTAATAATATTGAGGTTTTAGACCAGTGAACATGGTAAATCTCTAGACATATTTAGTTATTTATATAAAAATATTCTATAGTTTCACTCTAAGATATTGATAAATTTGACAATTTTATTCTTACTTTTTGTTTACTGTTTAGTTTCTAATTATTTTATTTAGCTTTTAATTGCTATTTTACATTTCAAAAACATTGTGAGCATATAGAAATATAATTTATTTTAAATATAGTAATTCTAATATTTTTGCATATAATTTTATATGTGTGCATGTAAATATATATATATATATATATATATATATATAAAGCATATCTAAGACAACTTTAAAATGAACAAAATTGGGAGACTTACAGTATTTGATTTTAAGAATTTGTAAAAAATAGTTCCAGCAATCATGACAGTGTTGTGTTGGTATAAGAATAGATAATTAAATCAAAGAAATAAAAAAGCTCAGAAATAGTCCAAAACATATATGGAAAACTGATTTTTGTAAAATGTACAAAAGATTCAAGTGGGAAAGAATTGTCTTTTGAATAACTGAATATCCATATACAATAATAAATACTTCAGCCCAGACATCACACCATGGAAAAAATTAACTGAGTAATTATCATAGACCTCAATAAACAACCTAAAATCATATTATAAATTGCAATTTAAAATGGCCTAGACTAAAAAAGAAAAAGAGAGAAAAGAGGCAAATACACAGAATAAGAAAGGAGATAGGGGATATCACCACTGACCCCACAGAAACAGAGTATCATAAAGGATACTTTGAAACATTATATGCAAACAAGAGGAATAATTTAGAGGAAATGGACAAATTCCTAGAAACACACAAGCAGCCTACATTGACAAAAGAAGAAATTGATGAAATCAACAGAACAATCACAAGTAAAGAAATAGAATCGGTCATCCAAAACCTCCTAACTAAGAAGAGCCCAGGACCAAATGGCTTCACAGGTGAATTCTACAAAACATTCCAGAAAGAACTAACACCAATTCTGCTTAACCTTTTCCAAAATTTAGAAGAAGAAGGAACATTGCCTAACTCATTCTATGATGCCAATATTATCCTAATATCAAAGCCAAACAAAGAAGCCACAAGAAAGGAAAATTACAAACCAATCTCTCTAATGAACCCAGAGGCTAAAATTCCCAACAAAATACTTGCTAATCATATTCAATAACACATCAAATGAATTATACACCATGACAAAGTGGTTTTCATTCTGGGTATGCAAGGATGGTTCAATATAAGAAAATCAATGCAATACACAACATAAACAGATTTAAAAAAAAAAATCGCATCATCATCACTATAGACACAGAAAAAGCATTTGACAAATTACAGCACATCTTACTGATAAAAACACTGCAAAAGATAGGAAAGGTTGGAATCTTTCTGAACATGATAAAGGGTATATACGAAAAACACAAAGCTAACATCATATATAATGGTGAAATCTTAAACGCTTTCATCTAAGATCGGGAACAAGACAAGGATGCACACTATCACCACTCCTATATAACATTATCTTAGAAGTACTTGCTCAAACACTGAGGCAAGAAAAAACTATAAAAACAGGCAAATTGGAAAGGAAGAGGTAAAAATTTCACTATTTGCAGATGACATGATCCTATACATAGAAAGCCCTGAAAAATCTACAAGAAAGCTTCTAGAACTTATAAGTTCAGTAAAGTCACAGGCTATAAGATCAATGCACAAAAGTCAGTAGCATTTCTGTACACCAATAGTAAGCAATCTGAGGAGGTAATCAAGAAAAACATACCATTTACAATAGTAACTAAAAGAATCAAATACCTAGGAATAAATTTCACTAAAGATGTAAATGACTTATACACAGAAAACTACAAAGCACTGTTAAAGAAAAACAAAGAAGACTTAAATAAATGGAAGAATATTCCCTGTTCATGGATAGGAAGACTAAACACCAATTAGATGTCTATCCTACCTGAGCTAATCTACAGAGTTAATGCAATTTCAATAAAAATCAACACAGCATTTTTTACTGAATTAGAAAAACTAACTATGAAATTTATCTAGAACAGCAAGAGTCCCCAAAGAGCTAAAGACATATTGAAAAAGAAAAAATGAAATAAGAGGAATAATAATATCTGACTTTAAAACATATACATTATGTTGAGTGAAGCAAGCCAGACACAAAAGGACAAATACTGTATGAATGCATTACTATGAACCAAATACATTGTGTAATATATTGTTTGATTCACAAAAAAACAAACAAAACAAACAAAAAAGAAACAACAACAAAAAAATTTACATGTATCCATTACATTTAATTGAAAAATGTATATATTTATTCATCTGTGTTTACTTATTAGTTTTTAATTGCTTATGTTTTCAATTATTAAATGTACAAAATAAAGTAAAAAAAAAAAAGATACTCAAATGGCCAATAAGCACATGAAAAGATACTCAACATCATTAGTCATTGGAGAAATGAAAATCAAAACCACAAAGTGAGATACCATTTCACACCCAGTAGAACAGCAACTATTTAAAGAATGGAAAATAAGTGTTGGAGAGGATGTGGAGAAATAGGATCACTCATTCATTGCTGGTGGGAATGTAAAATGGTGCAGCTATTATGAAAAATAGTTTGGCCATTCCCCAGAAAGTTAAGTAGAGAATTACTATATGACCCGGCAACCCCACTTCTAGGTATATACCCAAGATAATTGAAAGCATGGACTTGAACAGATATGTGCACACTGATCTTTATAGCAGCTTTATTCACAATTGCCAAAAGATGGAAATAAACCAAATGTCTATCAACTGATGAATATATAAATAAAATGTTGTATATATGTGCAAAAAAACCAAAAAACAAAAACAAAAAAACACATATTCAAAAGCTAAGGTGGTTCAAATTGCACAGTATTTGAACAAAAATAGACATATTGACCAATGGAACAGAATTGAGAGTTCTGATATAGACCTTTGCATATACAGTCAATTAATATTTGACAAGACCACCAAGCCTGGGAGGAATGGCCTTTTCAACAAATGGTGCTTGGAGAACTGGAAATCCATATTCAACAGAATAAGAGAGTAACACCACCTCACACCTTATACAAAAATCAATTCAAGATGGATAAAAGATTTAAATATAAGAGCCACGACCAAAAAAACCTTGGAAGATAATGTAAGGAAGCATCTACAGGACATTGTAATAGGAAATGGCTTCACGAACTTCACACCCAAAACATGAGCACTGAAAGAAAAATAGATAAATGGGACCTCCACAAAAATTAAACTGTTTGCACCTCAAAGTAGTTTGTCAGGAAAGTCAAAATACTGCCTACCCAATGGGAGAAAATATTTAGTAACAATATATCTGATAGGAGCCTAATATCCAGCAGATATAAAGAAATCTCAAACTTTAAGAAGCCAAAAACCCATTTTAAAAATGGGCAAGTGATTTGAAAATACACTTTTTCAAAGAAGAAATACAAATGGTTAAAAAGCACATGCAAACATGCTCAACATCACTAGCTATTAGGGAAATACAAATCAAAACTACACTGAGGGACGGGGGCGGCAAGATGGCGTTGGTGTAGGAGGGCACACACTGCAAGCTCCCAGAGCAAGGCGGATTGGGGACGGGGTCCTGCCCGGGGGTCTGTGCTGTGTAGGCGTGGAGTGAGAGGCTTGGGACATCTATCTGCGCGGATCTGCGGCGTGGACCGAACGGTGGAGATTCTTGAGTTTTGAGGCTGCCGGTGGGGGTTGGCACAGGCGGCTGAGCCC
>JAKSZT010054437.1:100202-133800 GCA_026826555.1 Tolypeutes matacus | reverse complement strand
TTAACCCAAAGAAAAAATGGCTGAAGTAAGCAATTCGTTGCGAGTAATAACACTGAATGTTAATGGATTAAATTGACCAATCAAAAGACACAGATTGGCAGAATGGATAAGAAAATATGATCCATATATATGCTGTCTACAAGAAACCCACCTTGGACCGAGGGATTCACGGAGGCTGAAGGTGAATGGCTGGAAAACCATTTACAAGCTAACAATAGTCAAAAAAGGGCAGGAGTAGCTATTCTAATATCAACAAAATAGACTTTAAGTACAAAACTGTTGTAAGAGACAAAAATGGACACTACATATTAGTAAAAAGAGTAATCTCTCAAGAAAAAAGAACAATCATCAATATTTATGCACCTAATCAGGGTGCCTCAAAATAGGTGAGGCAAACTCTGGAAAAACTAAGAGGAGAAATAAATGCCTAAACAACTTTAGCAGGGGACTTCAACACACCACTGTCATCATTAGACAGAACATCTAGACAGAGAATCAATAAAGAAACTAAGGCACTCAACAATACATTAGAAGACCTGGACTTAATAGACATATACAGAACACTAGACCCAAATACAGCGGAATTTACATTCTTCTCAAGTGCACATGGAACATACTCCAAAATAGACCACATGCTAGGCCACAGAATAATTTTAATGAATTCAGGAAGATTGAGATTATACAAAGTAATTTCTCTGAGCACAACAGAATGAAGTAGGAAATCACTAAGGGCCAGAGAAACAGGTTAGGCACAAGGATATGGAAGTTAAACAACACACTATTAGACAAACAGTGGGTCAAAGAGGAAATCACAAAAGAAATCAGTAACTACCTTGAAACTAATGAAAACGACAACACAACATATCAAAACCTATTTGATGCAGCGAAAGCAGCCCGGAGAGGGAAGTTCATAGCCATAATTTCATATATTAAAAAAGAAGAAAGAGCTAAAATTGAAGACCTAACTGCACACTTGGAGGAATTGGAAAAACAACAACAAACTAAACCTAAATGAAGTAGAAGGAAGGAAATAACAAAGATTAGAGCAGAACTAAATGAAATAGAGAATAAGAAAGCAGTGGAAACAATAAACAAAACCAAAGTTGGTTCTTCGAGAATATCAACAAAATTGACAAACCCTTAGCCAGACTAACAAAGAAAAAGAGCAAACAGATGCAAATACATAAAATAAGGAATGAGCAAGGGGATATCACTACTGACCCCACAGAAATAAAAGAGTATCATAAGAGGATACTTTGAAAAATTATATGCCAACAAGAATGATAATTTAGAAGACATGGACAAGTTTCTAGAAACCCACAAACAGCCTACATTGATGAAAGAAGAAACAGATGAACTCAAAAGTCCAATTACAAGTAAAGAGATAGACTCAGTCACCAAAAACCTCCCAGCTAAGAAGAGTCCAGGACCAGATGGCTTCACAGCTGAATTCTACCAAACATTCTGGAAAGAGCTAACACCAATTCTACTTAAGCTCTTCCAAAAAATAGAAGTAGAAGGAAGATTGCCTAACTCATTCTATGATGCCAACATTACTCTAATACCAAAAGCAAATAAAGATACCACAACAAAGGAAAATTACAGACCAATTTCTCTAATGAACCTAGATGCTAAAACCCTCAACAAAATATTATACATCATATTATACAAAATATTATACATGATTATACATCATGACCAAGTGGGTTTCATCCTGGATATGCAAGGATGGTTCAATATAAGAAAGTCACATAAACAGATTGAAAGAAAAAAATCACATGATCATCTCTATAGATGCAGAAAAAGCATTCGACAAAATACAGCACTCTTTCCTCATAAAAACACTACAAAAGAGGAATAGATGGAAACTTTCTAAATATGATAAAGGGTATATATGAAAAACCCAAAGCTAACATCATTTTGAACAGTGAAATCCTAAAAGCCTTCCCTCTGAGATCGGGAACTAAAAGGATGCCCACTATCACCACTCCTATTTAACATTGTCTTAGAAGTACTTGTGCGAGCACTGAGATAAGAAAAGGACTAAAAGGCATCCAGATTGGAAAAGAAGAAGTAAAAATTTCATTATTTGCAGATGACATGATCCTATACATAGAAAGCCCTGAGAAATCTACAACAAGGATTCTTGAACTTATAAAGGAGTTCAGTAATGTTGTAGGCTATAAGATCAATGCTCAAAAATCAGTATCATTTCTGAAGACCAATAACGAGAAAACTGAGGAAGAAATCAGGAAAAAAATACCATTTACAATAGTAATTAAAGAATCAAATACCTAGGACTAAATTTAACTAAAGATGTAAAGGACTTATATACAGAAAACTACACAACAATGTTGAAGGAAATCAAAGAAGACTTAAATAAATGGAAAAATAGTTCCTGTTCATGGATAGGAAGAATAAACATCATCATGATGTATATCCTACCCAAACTAATCTACAGATTTAATGCAATCACAATAAAAGCCAACACTGTATTTTTCAAGGAACTGGAAAAACTAACCACAAAATATATTTGGAGAGGCAAGAGGCCCCGAATTGCCAAAGACATATTGAAAAATGAAGTTGGAGGTATCACACTACCTGACTTTAAAACATACTACAAAGCTACAGTGATCAAAACTGCGTGGTATTGGCACAAGGATAGACCTAAGGACCAATGGAACTGAATTGAGAGTTCTGATAATAGATCCTCACATATACAGTCATCTGATATTTGACAAGGCCACGAAACCCACTCAGCTGAGAGAGAGTGGCCTCTTTAAAAAGTGGTGCTTGGAGAACTGGATATCCATATCCAAAAGAATGAGAGAAGAATACCATCTCACACCTTATACAAAAATCAACTCAAGATGGATCAAAGATCTAAATATAAGAGCCAAAACCATAAAGACCTTGGAAGACAATGTAGGGAAGCATCTACAGGACCTTTTAATAGGAAATGTTTTCATGAACTTCACAGCCAAAGCACGAGCAGCAAGAGAAAAAATAGATAAATGGGATCTCCTGTAAATTAAAAACTTCTGCATCTCAAAGGATGTTATTAAGAAAATTAAAATGCAGCCTACCCAATGGGAGAAAATATTTGGCAACCATTTATCTGATAGGAGTGTAATATCCTGCATATATAAAGAAATCCTACACCTTGAAAATAAAAGGACAAACAACCCATTTAAAAAATGGGCAAGTGACCTGAAAAGACACTTCTCCAAGGAAGGGATACAAGTGGCTAAGAAGTGCATGAAAAAATGCTCAACATCGCTTGCTATCAGGGAGGTGTGGATCAAGGCTACAGTGAGATACCATCTTACACCCATCAGAATGGCAGCTATTAAAAAAACAGGAGACACTAAATGTTGGAGAGGATGTGGAGGAATGGGAGCCCTCATCCACTGCTGGTGGGACTGTGGTATGGTTCAGCCACTGTGGAGGACAGTTTTGCGGTTCCTCAGAAATCTAACAATAGATCTTCCATATGATCCAGCAATTCCAATGCTGGGTATATACCCAGAAAAACTGAGGGCGGGGGCATGAACAGATGTATGTGCACCAATGTTTGTGGCGGCATTGTTCACCGAAGCCAGGGGTTGGGGTCGGCCCCGGTGCCCATCAACAGATGAATGGAATGGCAGGATGTGCTACATACATACAATGGAATGTTACTCAGCTGTAAGAAGGAATAAAGTGCTAACACATGGAATAACATGCATGAATCTTGAAGACCTTATGTTGAGTTAAGCAAGCCAGGCACTGAAGGATGAACAGTATATGACCTCACTGATTTGAACTGAGGAAAGTGAGCAGTCTCTGAAAACCATTGTTTGAAAGATAGGTTAACAAGGGAGAGTAAGAGAAGAGCAGGCTTTGAGCCACCACCCATATGGACATAATCTATGGTAAGGGGATAGAGTATAGTTGCATATTGAAGAATAGGACAGATGGGTAGTGATATTACTAGGTTTGGTGGTGCAGCATTGACAGTTGGGTAGATTAGGAAGGGCAGGTTCAAATACCCAGGGCATGTAACTATGAATCTTGACATTCCATGAGTCAAGATAGGGTAGTGTCATATGCCCCAGAAGGGTGGGGAGGAAGGAGCAGTTAAGATCTAATAGGGTATTTAATGGTCATGGGAAAGGTTAATCATTACCTTACAGTAATAGACACAGGACATGGTAAATCATCAAAACTTATTAAACTGTATCATCTAAATTGTAAACTATACTGTAAATCATTGACAATGTTTAGTTGCTATATTTTGCTATCTGTATAACAGTTATAACAATGCTAACATCCCAAAAAAGCGGGGGGCAATATGGGGTGGGGAAAGGGAGGTTGGTGTCTGGGAGTCTCTGGTACTCCATGTGTGACTTTGCTGTGACCTAAAACTTCTTTGAAAATTAAATGAAAATTTGGGAGACAATGGGGATTGAGAGGGGGAAGGTGTAACGGCACACCAGACATCCGATAACACAGTGATAAAAGGAAAAAAAGAATACATACATACATATATATATAATTCTTTTGCTTTTTTCCCCATTTCTTTGAATGTCCCAATCTGCTAATTATATTTTGTTTTGTTTTGTGTTTGGTTAATTGTTTGGTTGGTTTTTTTTTTTTTCCTGAGTTTCCTTATGTTTGTTTTTTGCATGCAAGCTTATCATTGTTGTTTCTTTATCCTATTAAGTGCATTGGATTATTTTATGGACTACATGTTCATGGAAGATTTGGATCATAAAAAGGGTTACAATGGGTACTGCAGGGGATTATTGGTGGGGGGTATCTGGAAGGGGGGAATCATGGGAGTTAGTTCATCCGAATATACATGAAAGATATACAAAATTGTTCAAAAGATCAAAAGATGGGGCATGGTCATGATGGGTGGACAATCACACAATAAATGAGGGAATCTGAATTCCTAGCCTGGAGAGCACTGCCACAGTCTCCAACAGAGCATCAATAGTCCTCTGACTTCAGGGACAGTGTCTGTCAAAAAGGATGACCCACTGATGAGTTCTTTTTATTGATGACTACCCTTATGAGTCTTTGCTCTTGTAACTGAAACTTAGCTTACTGTTATGGTGAGACTAAGGGTTGACTCCTGAAGCCTCCTTGTTGCTCAAATGTGGCCTCACTCTAAGCCAAACTCAGCATATGAATGCATTACCTTCCCCCCAATGTTGGACATGACTCCCAGGGATGAGACTCCCTAGCAATGAGGGATTAATACCAAGTGCAACTTGCAACACAACTGGAAAAAGACCTTGAATGAAAGGGGGGAAAGGTAAAGACAAATGAGTTCAAGTGGCTAAGAGACTTCAAAGAGAGTCGGGAGATCATCCCAGAGGTAACGCTTACACAAACCTCAGTAGGAGCTCATAGAACATCAAAGTGCCTATCACCCCACACAGAGGGTCTCCTGAGAGCTCTGTAGGCACCCAGGTCCTATAAAAGGGGGGGATAGCCCCAGAGACTGATGCCTTATCAGTGGGCTCTATTTTGGAAGCTGTGCTCCTGAGAGTGACAGAATTGGACTCAAATAAGTCTCCCTGCACATGGTTCATCAGTCCCTTCTATTCAAACCTATATGTGATGCTGGAGTTTTTAGGTATACTTCCAGAGACTGGAGACTCTGGCCTACCTATGTGCCAGGTATGCGTGGAATCTTGGTGGAGATGCAACTCCTACCTTACAGCTCAATGGACTAATCCAAGTCACCTGGCAAGGAGACAACGATGGGCAACGGCAATCCCAGGGAATGGAGAGGGCCAACATCTGTAGGCAGGATCATCCCACCCACCATATCCATTGGATATAAGCCCTCTCTCACTTGGAGGTGGAGTGGACATCACCATCCCAGTCCCCTCAGGATTGGGGGAAGAACTATGGACTAGAGTGGACTTGATGGTATTCTGTTGTACACATATGGTGATTCTAGCAATGGAAGAAATTATAGCAGTGAGGTGGAGCCAGTGGCCACTGGACACTTTCGGGGCAGGGAGGGGATGTGCAGTTGAAATACAGGGGCTTCTTCGGGATTTGGAGGTTGTCCTGAGTGCCATTGTGGCAATGGATGTAGGCCATTTTAAATCAGCACACACCATTCAGAACTGTGTGGGAAAGAGTGTGGTCTACGATGTGAACTGTGGTCTATGGTTGATGTCAAGGCCCCAGGATGTGTAAGTCCATTGAGGGTGATGGGCCACACTTGTGGGAGATGTTTGTGCGGGATGTGGTGGGAGGTGGGGAACATGGGAATCCTGATAGGTTCGTATAATATTTTAGGTTACGTAAGCACCTCTTAAAAAAAATATATATATATAAATAACATTTTTGTAAGCAAATGCACATATATGCATATATATTTATATATCATTTTACAAATATTGGTGTGTATTATGAAAATTTTGATTTTTACCCACAATAAAAAATAAATAAATTATAACACCAAAAAAAAAACTACATTCCTTTTTATGAATGACTGGTGTCCCAGTGTGTGTATGTACCACATTTTCTTTGGCCGTTCATTTCTTGATGGGCACTTGAGTTGCTTCCACCTTTTGGCTATTTTGGATAATGCTATTGTGCCCTTGGTTGTGCATGCATCTGTTTGAATCCCAGCTTTCAATTTTTTTGATAAATACTAAGAAATGAGATTGTTGGGTCATGTGATTATTCTATGCTCAACTTTCTAGGTAATTACCAATCTGCTTTATACAGTGGCTGCACCATTTTACAGTTGCACTGGTGGTGTATGAGAGTTCCAGATTCTATGCATCTTTACCAACTGTTGATATTTTATGTTTTTTTATATAATAGCTATCATTGCGTGTGTGACATGGTGTCTCACTGTGGTTTTTGTTTGCATTTCCTTGATGAACAATGATTTTGAGCATTTTTGTGCTTATTGGCCATGTGTATATCTTTGAAGAAATATTTATTCATGTCATTTGATCATTTATAAATAAGGTTATTTGGCTTTTTTGTTGAATTGTAACAGTTCTTTACATATTCTTGTTATTAAAAATCAGCTATATGGTGTGATGGTAAAAATACAACAACAACAACAAAAAAAAGAACTACACTGAGATACCATCGTACACCCATTAGATTGGTGGCCATTGAAAAACAGAGGACTGTAAGTGTTGGAGAGGATATGGAGGAATGGGAACCCTCATCCACTGCTGGTGGGAATGTAGAATGGTCCAGCTATTGTGGAGGCAGCCTGGTTTTTTCTCAAAAAACTAACTATAGATCTGTGATATGACCCAGAAATTCCACTGCTGGGTATATACACAGAAGAACTGAAAGCAAGGACATGAACAGATATATGCACACCAATGTTAATAGTGGTATTTTTCACTATTGCCAAAAGTTGGAATCAACCCAAATGCCCATCAAAAAACGAATGGATAAACAAAATGTGGTATATACATACAATGGAATATTATTCAGTTTTAAGAAGGAATAGAGTATGAACATACAGGATAACATGGATGAATCTTCAGGAACTTATGTTGAGTGAAGCAAGCCAGGCAATGAAGGAGAAATATTGTCTTTTCTCTCTGATATGAATTAAGCAAGTCAAGCTGACTCAGAGAGCTAGAAACTGGAAGATAGGTTTACAGGAAATAGAAAGGGAAAAGAAGGTTGTGAGCCAACATGCCCATAGTGATGAAATTTATGATAAAGGGAAGTGAGTAGTTGTGCAGTGAAAGGATATGACAGGGGTGTAGGGATATTATTGGGTTTTGCCGTGCAAGCTTGACAGGGGTATAGGGTGAGGAGGATGGTTTAGATGGTTCATTGAACACTTGTAGGTTTGGGGGAGGGCAGTGGTGAACACTGGGGATGGGTGGATGTGTGGGTGAAAATACAATGTTGAGAAAATCTTATGGCAATAAGACAAAGAAAGGTTACTGGTTTAGGGTGTTGGATGGGGGCATTTGGGACAGGGCACACCTGGGGCAGTCTTCTAGAGAATTTGTGAGTGATCATTTTGTCATACTGTGCTGTATCAGTGGGGGCAAGACCCACATAATGAATGGGAAGCTGTTGGGCTTCCATACTGGGGAGGCCCAATATGTTCTCAGACAGAGAAGAGGATGTCTCTCAAGAGCATGGGAAGTTCCTAATAGGGGAGGACAGACTATTATGTCAAGCCCTCAGTGTTGTAGTAAATATCCATGAATTTTGTCCTTCAAGGAGCGAAGCCTGGTGGTCGACATGGGCCCTGAGGGGAGGAGGAGAGAGGAATAGAATAGATGGAAGAGGGGGTATTTAGGGGGCAATGGAAGTATTTTGCATGATGTTGCAATGACAGATACAGGTCATGTTAAATTTCGTCAATAATCTCCAAATGTGTATGGTCTAAAATATAAACCATAATGTAAACCATTGACTGTGGTTGGTAGTTATGTTTCTATATCTGTATATTGGTTGTAACAAATGTACCATCTACATGTAAAAAGGTTATTAATAGGGAAGGGGAAAGGGGAGAAGACATTGGGTATATGGGAGTCCCTTATATTCTGTATATAACTTTACTGTGACCTAAAACTTCTTTGAAGACAAAATAAAAACAAAGTAAGACACTGGGGAAGAAATGGAGGAAAATGCCACTGTATATTCAGGACAACAGATAATACAGCGATGAAAAGCAAAACATCAAAAAAAATTTTTAATTCTTTTTCATTTTTTTAATACCCCATTCTTTTACTGCGCGCGTGTGAGAGAGGGAGGGCTTGCGCCCCCGCGGGCCGTAGACGCTGCGGTCCCCTCTGGAGCACCCTCGCGCTGCACGGGGTCCTGGCCGCCCTGGCGCGCGCTGTGCGCGGTCCTCATGCCCCCAGGCGCTCGGCGCTGTGCCCGGAGCTCTATTTTAGTTTCAGTTTTTATAAATTATTATATATTTTATTTCTTATGCTTAATCCTATTATTATTATTTCACTTTCCTATTATCAAATACATCAATATTCTTGGCTTCATTCTTGAAGAAGTTTTGGATCACAGAAGGGTTTCAATTATGGCAGGGGAGGATCAATGGTGTGGGGTGTCAGTGATGGGGGATACATGGGAGGAAGTTCACCTGGGCATATATATAAGGTTAAAAAAAATGGGCAAATGATTTGAGTAGTTTACTAAAGAAAATATGGAGAACATAAATTATCACTTGAAAACATATTCAACTTAATTACTTATCAGGTAAATGCAAACAAATATCACAATGAAATAACACAAATATCAGTCACCAGGTAAATAGATAAATATATTTTGAAATATCCATAAGAGGGAATACAATGGAACAACAAAAAGGCACGAGAAATGAACTTTAAAGTAATTTTCCTGGGTAAAAGAATCCAAACAAAACTGTGTACATATTGTATGATTTCATTTAAACAAAATTCTAGAAATACAAACTAATATATTGTTATAGAAAACAGTTTAGTGGTTTTCAGGTGATAGGAATTTCTTTGCCATTGTCTATAATGCAGAGCTGCAAATTGTTTTGTTATAGGGTGTAATATGGAGGGCCAATTGACACATAACCATTTATTGAGAATTCCCTCCATTCTTCATTGATTTTTACTGCAATATCTGTTATGAAGCATTTATATATGAATGAGTCTGTTAGTCTTATTTCAATAAGGTTCCCAAAACTGTCCTCAGGACCAAAGATATGACCAAGAACCTATATTTGAATCTGTTTCCAATGAACACCGAAGCTGTAAATTATGGTCTGTTCATGAACATGGAAATCATGCTAGCCATTTCAAATATAATATTTATTTCAGGAAATTGTTTAAATAAGTCTTGGAATTATGTACAAAATATACAAATATCACAAAAGAAAAAGAAAAAAGAAAAGGAAATGAAGTAATATAGAAGCAATAACTGCCATCCTCATGACAAGGATTTATTAGTATTAACAGAATCTAGAATGTGGGGGGAAAGTATTATGGATCCAGCTAACAAAGTGATAATGATGGACAGCTCCATGCCTGCCTCTGTCTCTATAGTAATTGATTCAATGCTTGTCATTTCCTTAAGTGAAATTCCAGTACTGCTGTATTCCATAATATTGATGCCTCATTTTTCAGGAAGAAGAGGTGAATGAGCTTTCTCTTTAAAAACTCTATTCCATTTATTGCTAATTTTCTGAGTGTTTTTTAATCATGAAGAGTTGTTGAATTTTAGTAAACATCTATACACATAATGATATGTTCCTTCTACTTTATTTTGTTAATATGGTGGGTTGCATTGATGGATTATAAATTATTTACTGACTTTACCCTTCTGAATAAAGCCCTCTTGAACATGATATATTGTCTCTTTTTATATACAAATTAATTTCATTTGCCATTTTTTAGTATCTTTCATATATATGAGTTATTGCTCTGTAATTTTCTTATTTGATAATGCTGGCATGATAAAGTAAAACTGCTATATGTTCCCTCTTATTCTATTTTCTGGGTGGTTTATGTCAGATTAGGATTATTTCTTATCTTATAGTGCCATCTGTATTGGTGATAAGGCTATAATTTTAATGAGTTTACCCTGAAGTTTGATTGCTAGCCCAAGGGAAAGAAAACACCAAAATTAAGTAGAGAGGGAGCAGATGTGGCTCAAGCAGGTGGGCACCTGCCTCCCACATGGGAAGTCCTGGGTTCAGTTCCTGCTCCCTCCTAAAGAAGATGAGCAGAAATTACAACCAGCAGGCACTGCAACAAGCAGACATCACAAGAAGCAGATGTTGCACTGAACAGATCCCACAAGAAGCAGACACCACAACCAGCAGACCCCTCTGATGCCATAAGAAGCAGATGCCACAAGGAACAGACTCTGCAATAAGCAGATGCCACAACTGCCACAATCAGCAGACACCACAACCAGCAGATGCTGCAACCAGAAGGTCCTGGGTTCAATTCCTGGTAACTCCTAAAGAAGATGAACAGACAACAAACAGAATGACAAGGGAGCCATCTCAGGATGGGGAAGGAAAATTAAAAATATAAGTAGAGAATCTCTTCTGGATATTGCTTCCAGACCTACAAACTCAGGCAGATTCCATGTACTCCATTTGGGTTTTTTACCTTATGCTTAGAAAACAACTATCCCTACCAACAAGAGGCCCTTGAGTCTGAATGCCCTATGTATCTAGACAGCAATTTCCAGGAAACATAGGCTGTTAGTGGAGAAGTCCCAAAGTCCATTTTCCTGCCAATCAAAATTACTTTTTTTTCTCTTTCAAGGCCAATCTTTTTCTAAGTTTTTGAATGTAGATAAGGACAGTTACAAAGAAAAAGAAATATCACCAAACTTAATACATTCATGTAATAAAATAATCTTCCAACATCAGTAAATTTTCTGAAGTCATGTTTACTGAGCATGATATGACAATTAATATTTGCATAATAAGGTCTAGATCAAATTTTTATAAATTTCTTCCCTAATATAATCCATACATAGAAATGGATAGCCCATCAATATCCTTTTGGATGACCCTCATGAAATAATTTATATTGCCAAACACACACACATAATTCCTCAAAAAAATGTGTACTTTCATATTGAAAGTATAAATTTAGATACTCAGAGAATTTCTGCCACACATTTGTGTAAGTAAATATCCATTCAATAGCATTTTACAAAATAAAAAGAACAACCTATTCTAAAGGAGTTTCCAGGGACTTAAAGTTATTGTTTTATTTTATTTTTATTTTATTTTTTATAATTTTATTTTATTTTTCTCTCTCAGCCTCTCAAGGTTTTCCTTTCTGCAGCTCTAGGGGATCCTGGAGTCCTCTCTCATATGGTAGGGTAAAATGGCAGCTCTCTCTATATATATATCTCTGCTTTCAGTCCTCAGTTTATATAAGACTCTAATGACCCACCCTGGCCCTGCAATCTAACCATAGGCTCTTAAATAATGTGATCTTATCATACTGATCTAGTCCAAAAGTCCCTTAACTGAATCTAACCAAAAGGTCCTACATAAAATAAGTGTTTATGTACAGGAAAGGGTTAGCTTAAGAATATAATTTTCTGAGCTCCACAAAAGACTCAAGTCTACATACCCTTTGAGACATCAGTTATGATTAGCAAGCAACAATCAACAAGGACAGTCATTTGATTAAATTAATCAAATGGTCCATTAATATAGCAAACTTCAGTCCAAATAGTCACAGTTAGGTTATTATTACCTGGCAATATCAAAAAATATATTTTCCAGGAAACAAAATTTACCATAAACTTTAGGTTTCTTGCAATTTGGGCCTAATTGCTCATCTCTCCCTCTATCTATGTTATTTACTGTGTAATTTTTCAGCTCTACAATATACATCCTTAACTCTTGACTGTGGTTCAGCTAGGTTATTCCCGAAAAAGAAATTAAAATAGTTTTTGTTGCTTTATGTTCCTTTTTATGCCTCAGCTATTGACTTTGGAAGATTGTACTTTGGCTAAGTGGTTCAAGAGGATCATAGACACACAAAGCATAGCTTTCCAAATATTCTGAAGATCTATAGCCTGGATGTAAGTTCAGCATCCAAGACAAGACAGTAACAGGTGATCCAGAAGCTCCAGATAATACTAGTTGACATGTCAAGTACACAAACTGTAAAACAATATATACATGAGCAGCTAGCAGCACATGGCTGGTTTGGTTGCTTTGAGCTGTACACCTGAGAAAAACAAGTTCTTACTTCTAACCCATTCCTGTGGGTGTTATTTCAAGTATTTCAAGGAGCCATGTAAAATGAGCATTTCCCACCAAACTAAGAGGCATACATGTGCTGAAAGAAAGACTTGGACAAGTCCAGCTTGGTGAGCAATAGGGCACTTAATAGAGGTATTATGTGGGCCTTGCCCTCGATGGTCTGGAGAGGGGTCCTCTCTCTGGGACAGACTAAGGCTTGTCATGGCCTAAATCCTCATCCATCATGGTGAATGGAGAGCATGGCATGTCCGAGGCTCAAGCCCCACTTGTCACAAAGAAAGAAAGGTCTTTTGGAGGGAATGTGGCTCAAGTGGTTGAGCACCTGATTCCCACATGGGAGGTCCTGGGTTTGGTTCCTGGTGCCTCCTGAAGAAAAAACAAGCAAAATAAACAAATGAAAAACCTCCAACAACCCAGGGGAGCTGATGTGCTAAGTGGTTGAGTACTGGCTTCCCACATACAAGGTCCTGAGTTCAATTCCCAGCCCCCAGGACATAAAAAAAAAAAAAAAAAAGTACTTTTCTCTACATGTCTACATGCAGTCTACATGCAAATAGGGAGGGCACATGAGGGAAGAGCATGGTTAAAAAGTTCGGGATTCAGAACAGATAATCAAGGAATAGACATTCACAATGTTTCCAAAAGCAAGGCAGAAGTTACTCTTCCACAGTAACTACATAAAATGAGCATTTACAATGTTTGTTAGTAGGAATGAAGCTGAAGTTACAACTTTACAGTAATTACATAAGGGATCTATTGATACAGAGGTGGTCAGTTTATTTGTAGAGTCTCCGGAATAGCAGTCTAAGCTTAAAAAATCTTAGTTAACGGTCATGTGCTCACAAACCATTATTTCCCAAGGCTTGGTGTGTACTTATTAAAAAATGAAATGCTGGTGTGACTAGACAGGGAAAGAACTGGAAGGATTTGGGAAAAATGCAAAGTCACATATGTTACAGGCATTGCAAATAGGACCTTTTGATGAGATGTCTTCATTTAAGGTGTGGCCCACCTCAATTAGGATGGAACTTAATCCTATCACTGGAGGCCTTATAGAGAAGGTTTCAGTGGAGAAAGCACAAGGAACAGCCAGAAGCTAGAAGTCAGTGGAACCCAAAATAGAAAGGAGAATACAGGAGAGGTTGCCATGCACTCTACCATATATGACACAAAAGCCAAGGGACAAGGATCACTGGCAGCCAGCACCAGAATGCCACACAAAGCATTGCTTGATGACTCCTTGATTTTGGATTTCTCCTAGCTTCAAAACTGTGAACAATAAATTCCCAGTATTTTAGTCAACCTAATGCATGATATTTTTTTAGTAGTAAGGAAACTAAAACAGCTGTTATAGGTTAATTTGGGCAACAGCTTCCCTGAAGCAGACTGTGTTTAATGAGACACCTCCCCATGAAAAACTTTTCCCAGCACCCTAAAGAGCAGATTCTCAGCAAGATTCTCTAGTGCAGCATTACAGAGTCTTCTCTGCCATTCACTGTATCACATCTATCCTCTCAGTCAAGAACTGGCTTTCACCCCTGGGAGGAGGGGCCTCCTTATTAGGACTCTTTTGAAGAAGAAAGTGCAGCTCTGCTCTGTTTCTCTCCCTTTGCAGAAACCAGCAGCTTTAGAAAGATAACCACCCCTCTTCCCTTTCTCCCATGGAATCCACAACTTAGGGAGATAAGCACCATCTTCCCCCTTTTGTCTGGATTCCACAAATTTAATAATTCTACTCCTCTCCTCCCTGAGGCCCTCTGCTTTAGGAAGATTAACTAAACTCACTCCTTTGCTTCTGTAACCCCTGCCTACCCACTTGCTTCAGGAATTTGCCCACTTGCCCAGCAACCCACTAGCCAATAAACAGAAACCTATATAACCCCATGAAAGCCGATGCCCAGAGCTAAGAATTTGGAGATTTGGCTCTCCTCTGGGCTCATGCATAATAAAACTTTGTTCCTCTACCTCTTGAGTGCCACTTGGGTTTTCTCATCATCTAAGTTTTATTTCTGCTGCAACATCTGGTTCCCTGACAGGGAAGCCCACCTGAGAAGGCTCATTGTGCCTCTAGCATGGGGCTGATGGGCACAGACAATGGTGATCTCTGAGTGAATGAGGTGGGTGCCACCCATCCTCTTAACAGGACTTCTTTCAGAGTCAGTCCCTGCAGGCCACATCCTCAAACCCTGGCCTGAATCAGTGGGGAGGTGACTGAACAGTGCCCGAAGACTCTGGAATTGTAAGGCCCCAGGTGCCAAGTCCTCAGTCAGGCCTGTCTCCGGACAGAAGGAGAGACTGATCACCTCACAAAGTCTCAAATATTGAGATCCAAAGATAGGGCAGACTCTGCAGGAGGGACTGCATAACCTCTGAATGATTGTGTGTGTGAATGAGGATGACAGAGGCTTGCCTCTTTTATTCCAGTCTGTGACTTCACAGCCTGTGCTATGAAGCCTGAGTGGGCCCTATCCTGTTTTCTGTGGCTACATCATATGGCATATCAGCTCACTCAAACTCTGCCTGGGCACCTTAGCTAAGACGAGCCAAAATTCTCATGAAAGACATGGACAGGTGGCATCTGAGTGGCCTCAGAAGAGGCAACCCCTTCCTTTGTATTTCTTGTACCACCTACTCAGGGTGTGGACTTATCACTGTTAATCCCTGTGGGAAGGACTGTGTAACTTCTGAGTGAGTGTGTGTGTGTGAGGGAGGATGACAGAGGTCTGTGACTCCACAGCCTGGGCTATGGAGCCTGAGTGGGCACTAACCTCTTCACAGCTATGTCATATGGCATAACAGCCCACCCCAAACTCTTCCCAGGTACCTTAGCTAAGATGAGCCACAGTTCTCATGAGAGATGCAGACAGGAGGGCATCTGAGTGGACTTGAAAGAGGCAACCTGTTCCTTTGTCTGTCTTGCAACACTGATGCAGGGTGTGGGCTCATCACAGTCAAAACCTACCATCTTAAACTGCATGCTTAAGAATTTCAGGAAGGGCTTTTCCAGAAATTAGGGCATCCACATGAACCCTGGCACCCTCAGAACTTTATGTGAAGTAGAGTAGCCCACTGTTAATGCTGACTGGTCCTTGGAAGGGACCCTGGATATAGCCAGGGTCTGTGCAGTGTAGCTGGTTGTCATGGGAACTCCAGCCACCCCAATCAGTTTCCCTACATTGACTCTTGATTAAAAATAGCCCAGACTTTGCCTCCTTGGGTTCAATTGTGTGTTGGAAAAAAGGGAGAGAGCAGGGTCTTGGTTGCACAGGGAATGGGGCCCCCAGAAGCCAGTCATTCATCAGAGGTCCTTGGAAGAGGACCCACCCACCCCCACCACTACCATGATATGCTCCAGTCACTCTAGCCTATCCTCCTAACATGGGAGTACAGGTGGATTGCCTAGAAACACCCCCACTTTTGGTCACTCCAGGAATATCAGCCCCCTCTGGAAAAAGTTCCAGAACCCCAGAAATGAGGAGGCTCTAGTCAGCACAACCTGCATTACAGATGCCCCTCTATGAGAAATGGGGTCCAGCCCAGATCAACAAGGAAGGAACGATCCAACCTGGGAGGCCTGCTTTCTATTAACAGCCCTTCACAACTACAGACCTTTTAAACTAGAAGCATCACACCCCTTCCTACTCAGAAAAGCCCCAAGCTCTTATTAATCTCATGAAATCTATTTTCCAAACCCATCATTCCACTTGGTATGACTGCCTCCAATACCTCCTGACTTTGTTTAATACAGAGGAGGGATGATGGATTCTGATGAAAGCCCAAAAGTGGCTACAGGAGCAGGCCCCTACTGGCATCTTAAACCCAGAAGATTGGGCATGAGAGGTGGCACCAGAGGCCCAACCAAACTGGGACTTCAACACCGATCAGGGACAGGCTGCACTGCAGCAATATCAGGAAGCGCTCCTTTGAATTGTCCAATAGGGAGCAAAATGACCCACAAACATGACAAAGATGACTTGAGTTACTCAAAAGCCCAAGGAATCTCTGGGAGATTTCTATGAATGGCTTTGTGAGGCCTTCAGAATTAACACCCCTTTTGACCTAGAAGCTCCAGAAAACCATAGGATGGTGAATGCTGCCTTTGTTGTGCAGGCAGCAATGGACATTAAAAAAAAAAAAACTCCCAAAATTAGAAGGGTTCATAGGGATGAACATCTCTTAACTCCTTGAGGTCACCAATAAAGTATTCATCAATTGAGATGAAGCAGCTGAATGAGAGGCCAAGAAATGAATAAAACATCAAGCTTCCCAGTTGGCTGCATCCTTGGGAAATCTTGAACTCACAAGATGAGAAGGGTCACATCAAAAAGTGGGTACAAGGACCAAAAGGGTGCCCCTGGCCAAAGACTAATGTGCTTACTGCAAAGAAAGTGGACACTGGAAAACTGAGTGCCCCCAAAGGAATCAGGCACATAAAGAGAACATCCCCAAAAGGAAATACCGACCTAAGCTCCAAGACCATCTGAATGGGCTGGCGGGGCTCAATCCCAAATAGGGGTGAATGTGCTCACTGTAACTTGGCCCCCATGAAATCATGGTCAAACTAAAAGCTGGGGGCAAGTCAATGACTTTCATGGTGGACACTGGTGATGAATATTCTGTGGTTACAATCCCCATCACCCCCTTTAGCAGAAAAACCACTAATATCATAGGAGCAACTGGGAGCCAGTCAAGCCAATGGAATTTTTGCCTGTCAAGAACTTGTCAGCTTGGTGGCCACAAAGTGACTTATGAATTTCTGTATCTGCCTAAATGTCTGGCTTCCCTTCTTGGTAAGGACCTCTTAACCAAACTGGGAGCCCAGATTACCTTCAAACCTGAAGGGTCAGCAAGCTTAAGCTACGGGACCAGACTCACTCTCCTCGTCATTGTACCCCAAAGCAAAGAATGGATACTTCATGTGGAAGAAAATTCAAGTCAGAATCTGGCAAAACTACTGGAACTTTTCCCCCAGGTTTGGGCAGAAAAAACCCACTGGGAATGGCACAGAACCAAGCAACCATCTTCATCAACCTGAAGCCTGGGGCAGTCCCGGTCCAGCAGAAGCAGTATCCAATCCCCCGTGAAGCACAATTGGGCATGGTTGAACACATAGATTGACTGAGGAAAGAGGGAATCCTGATCGAGTGCCAGTCACCCTAGAAGACCCCATTATTACCAGTAAAGAAGACAGATGGAACAGGATATCTACCAGTCCAAGATCTACGAGCCATCAACAATGCCACTCTCACCTTCCATCAGGTTGTTCCCAACCCGTACACTTTGCTAAGACAGCTGCCACCTGAAGCCACCTGGTTCACTTGCTTGGATCTGAAAGATGCCTTCTTCTGCCTGTGGCATCCCCCAACCCCCAAGCCAGCCTCTGTTTGCCTTTGAGTGGGAAGATCCCAAAACCCAGCAGAAAACTCAACTAACATGGACTCAGCTCCCACAAAGCTTCAAAAGCTCCCCTACACTTTTCAGGGAAGGCTTGGTGACAGATCTGGCCACTTACTCCCAGGAAAACTGCAGGTGTGCCCTTTTACAATACATGTATGACCTCCAACTTGCCAGTGAGATGGAAGACGACTGCTGGAAAGGAACCCAGAGTCTCCTGTAACTTCTGGCACAGACTGCATACAAGGTGTCTTGGAGAAAAGCCCAAATACATAAACAGCAGGTCAAGTACCTGGGATTTAGCACACACAAGGGCACCAGATGCTCAGACCAGAATGAAAGAAAGTGATCTGCACCATCCCTAACCCCATCACAAAAAGAAAATTTCTTGAGTTCCTCAGGGCTTCAAGGTTCTGTCACATCTGGATTCCCTGGTTTGCAGTCATAGTCAAAACTCTTTACAAGTTCTGATGGGTCCAGAAAAAGAATTCCTTGCCTGGGGAGAAGCTCAACAGGGGGCATTTCAAAACATCAAAAGACAAATCGGCTGTACCAATGCCTTGGGGCTCCTGGATATAACTCGAAACTTTTACCTGTTCATGCATGAAAAGAACAAAGTGCACTGGGGGTCCTCACACAAACAGTTGGCCCCTGGAAGGGGACCCATTGCTTATATCTCCAAGCAGCTGACCCCATGGATGCAGGATGGCTGCCCTGCCTGAAAGCCCTGGTGGCAACCATAACCCTCATCAAAGCTGAAAAATTAACCCTTGGACAGGCTATTCATTTTACGGTGCCATACCCGGTCACTGCCCTAATGAACTCACACGGGCACTGGTGGATATCTAATCCCCAGCTCACACATTACCAAAGTTTACTATGTGTAAACCCGAGTGACAATAGAAACAGTGCACAGTCTAAACCCTGCTGCTTCTTGCCAGACGAGGAAGGGATTCCTGAGCATGATTGTGTTGAAGTGACTGAGGAATTTTACACCACTTGCCCTGACCTCCAAGACAAACCACTCCCTTCCCTGAATCAGACACTATTTACAGATGAGAGCAGTATCATGAAAAATGGAGAAAAGCTTGCTTGATATGCATTCACCACTACTGAACAGGTGGTGGAAGCAGCATCTCTACCCCGCGGATGGTCTGCAAACAAGCAGAACTCTGGGCACTAATCTGAGCACTGCAGCTAGCCACTGGACAAGCAGAGAACATTTACACTGACTCTAAATATGCATTCTCTACTGTTCATATCCACAGGGCAATTTATAAATAAAGAGGCCTCCTAACTGCAGGAGGAAAGAAAATAAAAAACAAAGAAGAAACACTTCAACAATTAAAAGCAATCTGGAAACCAGATAAAGTTGCCATCATCCACTGCCAGGGACATCAAAAAGGAATGGATATGGTCACTCAAGGAAACAGGCTAGCTGACAAAGTAGCTTGGCAAGTGGTTGAACGAACTCACAGAATATGAGCCTCAGAATTGACACTGCAACTGTCCCTCTTAGAAAAAGAAACTAATCAACTAAGCTATACCTGGGAAGAACACGAATGGGCAAGATAGAATGGGGAAGCAGAACCCCTGAAGGAAATTGGCTGCTCCTGGATAACTAGATTTTCATCCCAAAAGGAGCCACACATACCCTGATCCAGCAGAAACCAAATCACCCACCTAGAGAAAACTGCATTGGAAGCCTTACTTGGGAGATACTACTACATAGACTGACTAGCTTCCCTCTGTGCTACCATCAGCAGCCAGTGCCAAGTTTGTGCCAAAAACAACCCTCTGCAGGGCCGCTGAGATCTGATTGGTATCCAACACACAGGGAGAGCCCCTTTTGAAGATCTCTCAGTAGACTTCACAGAAGTGAAAACAAGTCAGGGGTACAAATCCTTGTTAGTGATGATATGTACTTTTCAGGCTGTGTCAAAGCTTTCCCCACTTGCACCAAATAGGGAAGAGAAGGGACTAAGGCTTTACTTAGAGAAATCATTCCCTGACATGGGCTGCCACTGTCTATTGGAAGTGACAATGGCCCAGCCTTCATGGCTGCTGTAGTCCAAGAGCTGGCAAAAATGTTAGGGATCATGTGGAAACTCCATACCACTTACAGGCCCCAGAGTTCAGGGAAAGTTGAACACATGAATTGAACCTTCCAAGTCACCCTAGCCAATATCTGCCAAGAAACTTGTCTCCCCTGGGTAGACTTACTTCACTTAACCCTCCTCCAAGTTAGGTGCACCCCAGGACCCATGGGCTATTCACCCTTTGAAATTGTTTGGACAGCCACCCCCAATTACCCAGGCCTTCAAAGAAAATCTCAAACTTCTGAGGGAGGCTAGCCAAGATTCCATCCTCCAACAACTGGGGAAAACTCTAGCCCAAGTACATAAAACCATCTTGTCCCAAAACCTCATCCCACTGGGGACCTAGCCTGGGTCAAAGACTGGAAAAAAAACCACCTTCAGCCTTCTTGGACAGACCCACATATTGTGATCCCTGTAACTCCTACTGCTCTTAAAATTGCAGGCATTGTCCCTTAGATCCATAATTCCAGGGTCAGGAAGGCACATCCCAATAAAGAACAGGACAGCTAGACAGCCCAACCCATACCCAGCCACCCCTTGAGAGTGTGAGTCACCTGGGATCCCTGAACACCAACCTCATCAAATGCCTGCTGAATGGACCCCTGCTCCTGGTGGATCCTGTGCTTATATGGCCTACTCACTCTGGTATTCAGAGTTGGACTTGCTGCTGGGGCCCCTGCAGACTGAACTATAGTGAATAGAGCATTAATTGCAATAGTTTATTGGTGTAAAATAGGATGTCTCTGTGCCTTGTCCTGCTTATCCTTTTCTTCCTTGCCCCCTCCTTAGGAGCCAATACCCACCTCCAAAACCAATGACGGTTATAAATCAGCCACACCTGGGGTAACCAAACTGTGCTGAATGCCTCGACCCCCTTTTTAGTGGGGATGACCTCAGCTTCTGTAAGTGTTCGATGCTTGCAGAGCAATAAGAAATGACAATACCATTGCCCCGGGGAAGGGTGTTCTGGCCACATCTATAGCATCTATGTCAAATACCTATGCTAAGGGCCCTCTGATGATGGCTCTTCTGCTGCTCTTGGGGCCTAGTAGTTGGTGCCACCTGGGTGGGAGCCCCAAATTCCCCATATATCCTGCAGAAGTTTCCTGGTCCAGCAAACTGTAAATTAAGAGCCTGCAACTCCATGAAACTCACCTTATTAAACATAACCACTGGATCAAAAAATACCTTTTTAAAAGCCAAACAGGTCTAAACTAGGAATAGGAATATATGACCCAGTGGGGCCAGACCCAGGGGACCTCATACTAGTCCAACTGATCCCAGTAATCCAACTCCCAGAGAAAACCCTGGTTAAAAATATCAGTGTAGCTGTTCAGACCCTAAAAGCCAAAGTTAGAACAGCCCCCCACAACGTCCTTTTGAACCAGGTTTGAAATTTCCACCAACTCTTAAATAAGTCCCATCCCAACCTAGTTGCATCCTGCTGTCTATATATTTCCTCAAGTCTAACCATCTTCCCTGTACCTGTCCTATGTAATATAACCTTCCTGACCCATGACAACTCTGCAGTGGGAACTAGGCCCCTCCCAGTGTGCATATCTGAACCACCAGGAAAACTAGCTAAGTGTAAAAACATACCTACCAGTTCCCCTTCAACTATCCTTTGTCTTGGAAAGGCTACCTGTGATACCACCCACCCACTCAATGAGCCTGAGCAATGCACTGCAAACTCCACCACCTGATTCTGTGGAACCAGTGCCTATTGGTGCCTACCCCAGGATGGCCAGGGCATCTGTTACCTGGCTTGGTGAGTAACATCATTCTCAGTGTATGGAGAAGAATTGCCTGGAGAGCTCTCCCTAGCCAAATGAGCAATACAGGCAATTCCACTATTCTTAGGACTACAAGTAGTCAGAAGCACAGCATAGGAGGGGCCTCACTTGCAGTTGGTCAAGAGGGCATACAAACCCTAGCACGGGAAACATCAAATGACCTCAAAGAAATATCAGGGGCTCTCAATGGGTTGCAAGACCAGACAGACTCATTGGCAGAAGTAGATTTATAAAACAGGTGAGGATTAGACTTGCTCACCACAGCTTCAGGGTGAATCTGCCAGGTTCTGGGAAAAGAATGCTCCTTCTATGCAAATTCCTCAGGGATAGTTAAGGACAAGGTAACCCTGCTAAAAAGAACAAATCAAAGACTGCTTAAACTGTATATACCCGGTATCTGCCAACAGTAACTACTTCCAGTTTCTCCTTTCCTGGATTTTGCCATTCATACCAGTAATAGCATCAGTCTTCTTCCTCTTAACTTTTGGGCCATGCATTCTATGGTACCTAACACAATACATCACTTAAAACCTAAATGCCTTAAAAAAAAAAAAAAAAAACAAGTAATGCCTTGTGTTGAATATCAGCCCTTGGGGACTATAGAAAAATCCCCATGTTAGCAGATGATGCTCCATAAGGAATTATAAGGGCATCAAGGGGTGGGGGGCATGATAAAGGAAGAGCTGCAGCCCTAACCTCACTCAGCAGAAACCCACAGCTTTAGGAAGATAAGCACCCCTCATCACTTTCTCCCTTCTCCTCTTTCTCCCTGGAATCCACATCTTTAGAAAGATAAGCACTCCCCACATGCCCCTTTCAAGTGGAATTTACAACTCTAAACAGGAAATGACTCCTTTCCTCCCTAATAGACCTCTGCTTTAGGAAGATAAGCTAAACTTTCACCTTTTGTTTTTGTAAGCACTGCCTGCCCACTTGCATAGGAATTTGCCTGCATAAATACCCTATATAAACTTATGAAAGCCAAAACTTTGCACTCAGATTTTTTGGAGACCTGACTCTCCTCTGGGCTCATGAATAATAATACTTTGTTCCTCCACTTCTCTGAGTGGTTGGGTTTTTCATCATCTAAGTATCATCTGCCACAACAGAAACATGAGAATGCCTCCAGGATTTCATTCACTGTGAAGGTATTTGGTCCAACAGTTTCTGTACACTTTTTTAAAATTAATGAAAAAATGCTAACCACACTTACTGGGAAATTAATGATGAGCTAGATGTAAATTATTTCCTCTGATTTTTAATCTTTGAATATGCCCACTTTTGACTAATTTAGAGGACATCTTTGTGAATTAATTTATGAATCTCTCCTCTAATGACAGCAAGCTCTAGTTTACTTTTCACAGAAAGCATCTCTAATTAGCCTCATAATTCTTTGTGATTTTCTCCTGTATATAAGGATTCTGAGACAGTTACCCATATGTAAATAACTGCTTTTAGGTCATATTCTACTTCTTTGAAATCATTTGAAGTCAAATGAAATTTATTCTTACAGCAAAAACCAAGGCTGGCAGCTCACAGAAAATCTCCCTGACCACAAAACGATGCACATTCCCCAACCTCCAACTCTGTCTGTGCCAATGGCATCTAGATGACCCTACTCACCACCAGGAGGGAAAAAACAAATATAGGCTGAAGAAGGACACAAAACCCAATTCAGCTATTCCCCACATGTCAGGCAGAGTGACTCATAAGGGTCAAGAGATGCATGGTCCAGTCTGAGAGTATAACCATCCATCTCGATGCACCCATGAACACATCCTTTGAATTTGAGGAGCGAAAAATGGAAGACCTGAGTAGAAAAATAGACAAATGCAAGACTTTCATGTGTGATTATCAACACCCTCTGTCCGGAAAAATGTTTTTTATTGAAATATACAGTTCATACTTGAATGTACAGCAAAATTATGTGTATAGTGAACACTGGGACATTCCAAATAAACATGTGTAACATCATACAGGTGCCCCATACAACAGCCTCCACCAGCTCCTGGGTTTGTGGTGAAATGGTTTTTAAAAACCAGGCAAGAGTATCATGAAAATTTAACTACAAACCTGTAAACCCTATCTTCCATCGAGTGTATTTCCCACAAACCACCCTATTTTTTTCTTCAATCAATTTTATAGAGACTTAATAATAAAGAAGTCAACTGAGGCACAGTGTACAATCCATGGTATTTGCTGTAATCAAAGAGCTTTGTGTTCATCAATTCAATCATTATTAAAGCATTTTCATTATTTCCAAAAAATTACCAACAAAAACCAGAGACAAAAACTCACACATAAATGCCTCCCCTCACAATCTTGCCATTTCCCCTGGTATACACAGCAGCTCTTTCTGGCTATTCCTGCAGTAATATTGATTAGTTTTTGAAGCTTTTTTATTGAGATATATTACCTTGCCATGTGGTCTAGAGAAATCCTAAAAGTTTTTTTTTTTTCAGTGCAGTTATGAATACTGTTAATAGAAATCTGAAAAATGAAAGAAAAACGAGTTAGAAAGAAATTACAAATCTTAAAAGAGAGTGTGTGTATAACAGTTACAACAATGCTAACATCCATTTTTAAAAAGTTTTAATATGGGGTGGGGAAGGGGGAGGGAGCTTGGGTATGTGGTAGTCTCTAGTATTCTGTGTGTGACTTTGTTGTGACCTAAAACTTCTTTGAAAATTAAATGAAAATTTGGGAGACACTGGGGAATGAGAGGGGGAAGGTATCACAGTACACTGGACATCCAATAATGCAGTGATAAAAGGAAAAAAGAATAATTTTTTTAAAAAGGAATTTTTTTTTGTTTTTTTCCCATTTTTTAAAATGTACCAATCTGCTAATTATATTTTATTTTTTATTTTTTTCTGAGTTTCCTTGTATTTATCTCTTGCATTTAAGCTTATCATTATTATTTCATTTTCCTATTAATTGTATTTGGTTATTATATGGGCTTCATCTTCAAGGAAGGTTTAGATCACAGAAGGATTACAATGGTGGCTGCAGAGAATCATTGGTGGGAGTGTCTGGGATGGGGAATTCATGGGAGTAAGTTCATCTGAATATATATGAAAGATATATAAAATTGTTCAAATGATCAAGGGAAGCGGCATGGTCATGGTGTGTAGACAATCACTCAATAAATGAGGGAATGTGAATTCCCAGCATGGAGAGCTCTGCCACATTCTCCAAAGGAGCAGCAACAGTCCCCTGAGTGCAGGGGCAGTGTCTGGCAAAAGATGATGGCCCACTTATGGGTTCTTGTTATTGATGACTAGCCTTATGAGTCTTTGCTTTTGTAATTGAAATTTAGCCTACTGTTATGGGGTGCCTAAGGGTTGCCTCCTTGTTGTTCAAATGTGGCCTCTCTCTAAGCCAAACTCAACATATGTACGCATTACCTTCCCCCCAATATAGGACATGATTCCAGGGATGAGTCTCCCTAGCAATGAGGGATTAATACCAAGTGCCAACTGGAACATGACTGGAAAAAGACCTTGAGTAAAAGGGGGAAATGGTAAAGACAAATGAGTTCATGTGGCTAAGAGACTTCAAAGAGAGTCGGGAGGTCATCCTAGAGGTAACACTTACACACACCTCAGTAGGATCTCATAGAACACCAAAGTGAATATCGTCCCACACAGAGGGACTCCTGAGGGCTCTGGAGACACCCGGGTCCTATATAAGGGGGGACAGCCCCAGAGATGGATGCCTTATCATTGGGCCCTTCTTTGGAATCTGTGCTCCTGAGAGTGACAGATTTGGACTCAAATAAGTCCTCCCTGCACATGGTCCATGTGTCCCTTCTATTCAAACTTATATGTGATGCCAGAGTTTGTAGGTGAAGCTTCTGGCCTACCTATGTGCCAGCTGTGCCTAGAATCTCCGTGAAGCTGCAACTCCTACTCTACAGCTCAATGGACTCACCCAAGTCACCTGGTGAGGAGACGATGATGGACAATGGCTGTCCCAAGGAATGGAGAGAGCCTGCAGCTGCAGGTGGGATAATCCCATTCACCATATCCATGGGATATAAGCCAACTCTCACTTGGAGGTGGAGTAGACATCACCATCCCTGTCTCCTCAGGATTGGGGGAAGAGCTATGGACTAGAGTGGACTTAATGGTGTTCTGTTGTAGACACATTGTGATTCAAGCAATGGAAGAAATTATAACAGTGAGATGGAGCCAGTGACCACTAGAAGCTTTCGGGGCAGGGAGGGGAAGGGCAGTTGTAATACAGGGTCTTTATCAGGACTTGGGAGTTGTCCTGAGTGACATTACGGCGA
This sequence comes from Tolypeutes matacus, assembly GCA_026826555.1. Classification (NCBI taxonomy): domain Eukaryota; kingdom Metazoa; phylum Chordata; class Mammalia; order Cingulata; family Chlamyphoridae; genus Tolypeutes; species Tolypeutes matacus. Next base: position 107,484 of record JAKSZT010054437.1, on the reverse strand, counting down.
CAGATATAGGCCATTTTACATCAGCATATACCATGCAGAACTGTGTGGGAGAGAGTGTGTTCTATGATGTGAACTGTGATCTATGCTTTGTTGCAAAGCCCTAGGATGTGTATATCCATTGCAGGTGATGTGCCACACTAATGAAAGATGTTTATGTGTAATATTATGGGAGGTGTGGCAGGTGGGGAACATGGGAATACCTATAATTTCTGTGTAACATTTAGGTAATCTAAGCACCTTTAATTATATATATACACATTTATGTAAGCAAATGCACATATATGCATATATATTTATATATCATTTTACAAATATTGGTTTGTATTGTGAAAAATTGATTTTTACCCACAATAATAAAAAAAGAGAGTGTGAGGGATCATTCTTTAAGCCTCAGTGCCTTGGGACTGTCCTACTATGGCTGCCGGTTTCCACCAGGTCCCTTGTCCTGTGAGTGGCTCTGCTTGAACCTGGGCTCAGCAGCCGGTGGCTCTGCCAGGCAGCTGATGGCCCACGCCAGGGTGGGGTGGGGAATTCAGTGGATGCCTGTAACACCAGTACACAAGGCAGGACTTCTGAATGACACCCTCGGGGTTTGAATAGAGGCAAAGCACCAGATGCTCAGACTCCTAGTGCGTATGTTGGGATGAGGGCTACCTGTAGGCCCCTGGGCTTCTGAGAAACTCCTGGAAGATCCGTGGTCAATGCTATTGACAGCACCAACACCTCCCCTTTCCTAAAATCACCCGAGAAACTAACTTTGGGGTTGTGCCACAGTGACCTGTGTGCATTAGGGCCAGGGGACCAAACGTAAATGTTAGACAACAAAATCTTCCATCAGGGAAATCGCTAGTGTCTCCACCCTGACCCCACTCCTCTTATGGAACCAAGCAGACACTTTTCTCAGGCATTCCTGGACTTTTTTTGGTGGCTGTTGCCTTACTATGCTCCCTATGCTACTGGATCTTAGACTTGCAGGAGAACAGGCCACTGCAGGAAAATGGATCTGCCAGTCTTTCCTAGCTGTTAAAACATTCCATGGGGAAGTGGAAACTGGGACCTCAGGAGTCTGTATGCCCTTCTACACTAGTGGAAAGGACATATGACATAAAACCAAGAATTATGCACATGCTTTGTGTTATAAACAGAAAGAAAATAAAGAGAAAGTGGCAGAATGAATATACAAAGATATAATGGCATATTCGGATGTAATGAAAGGCTGATACACACAATCATTGAACTGAAAGAACCCCATACAGGTTAAAGTCCTAGAAAACCATGGCCAGACACACTGGAATCACGCAGTAAAATGCCATGGAGTTCTGACAGCTGTGAGAGTAAAGCAACATGTTTACTCCAAGTGAGTCACCAGTAAGATCAAGCAACAATTTTGACACAGAAATCAAGAAGACAAACACCAGGAAGTCACAAAGGCTATTTAAGATGCAATATTTCATGGGCTTACAGAAATTGAGTCACTTATAATAATATTATATCTAGTGAGACAGGCTTTTGGAAATGAGGGGGAAATTATTATGGTATCCCCATATTAAAACAAACAAACAAAAAATCCTGATGGAGTTTTCCACCAATAGTGCTGTCTACAAACACTTTTAAGCAAGTTCTTCAGACAGAAATGAAAGGACACTCAATGGTGGGTCAACTTACATAAAAATTTAAGATCTCTCATGAATTCAAACATTTCTCTAATTAAAAATAGCAGTAAGAATATATTGGGTTTTGGTAGGTAGCTCCATATCTTAAAATTTCTAAAATTCAAGTGCATAAAATTAAAGGTCACTTATGATTGGGGATATACAATGTACAAAGGCATACTATGTAACAATTACAATGAGCCTAGGGATTTCAGAAGGAAATAGGAACAGTATTCATGTATATGGACTATAGTTAACTCTATAATAATAAGATTCTAGGTTTATAAATTATAACAAAGTTATCATACTAATGGAAAATATTCATGATAAGGGAATCTCTGAATGTGGAGGGGAGTATATGGGAACACTGTTCATTCTACATGATTTTTCTGTAAACCATAACAGGTATAATTAAAAATAAAGCTGCTGCCTTGGACAAAGAAAAACACTATATACTGATAAATTGGTCAATTAAAGAAAAAATCAGCAATTAAATATATATATTAAATATGTACATATCTATATATATATACACAGCCAAGCTCCAAAATATATGAAGCAAAAGTTGAAAAACTAAAAGGAGAAATAGATAGTGGTACATTAGTAACAGGAGAATTCAATCCACCACATTCAGTAAAGGATTGTCCCTTTTGACAGAATATCAATAAGGAAAGAGAGGAATAGAAAAGTTTAACGATAAGGAAAATAAGTGGGGGATATACAGAAATTCTCTGTTTTCTGCAAGAATTTTTTAGTTAACCACTGCTCTAATAATAACATAAATGAAAATTAAAATAACTACTAAATTCATGCTGAAATTTGTTTCAAGAGAAACATAAACTTTAGAAAAATTGTCTCCTCCACATGAGCTTGAGAAGTACACAAGAACTTACCGATCAGTCTGAGAGGATGGGAGATATTAATAAATGTGGTTTATCTTAAGATTGTAAATCATTCTATGAACAAATATTTTCCATTTGAACACTATGTGGTGATACATACCTAATCAAATAAAAATGTATTACAAAAAAAAAAAAAATAGAGAGAGAGAGACAGAAAGTGTAAGGCCAGGTTAGATGTCATATAATCCATGTTAACATGTTAAGTAATACCCTGTAGAGGAAGAAACATTTAAATGTTACTAATATTTCTGAAATCATTGAAATCAATGATGATATAATTCTGTTTTGTATATTACAGGCCCAACTATTGGAACCAATAATCTGTAAGAATGACATCAATTACTGGTTTAATGATTTTATTTTCATATATGCCATATTTGGTTATGGATGATCATATTTTTATTTGGGAATTATTCACATCTTATTGGAATGAATTACCCCAGATAACACTCAATCAACCTCTACTTTTCTGTAGCAAGAAAGCTCAAAATCTTTTTCAACTGTACCCCTGAGGAAATATTATGGACCCAGATCGACTATTTTAGTTAATGACTATGCATGAGAATGAGCAAAAGTAAAATGATGCCTCTGTCCTGCAGTCCTGGGTCAGTTCAAAACAGGTGTTTATTTTCTATGAAGAAACTTACAGAATTCTGATCATCACACCACTCTTTCCATAGGCATCAGAGCAAGCAAACAAAAAGTGAGTGGGGGAGTGGAGGGAGAGACAGAATGAGAAGGAACATGGAGAAAAATGTCCACAAGGACATTGTAGATCATGTACAAGGTCATTAGAGCCTTCACTGCCTAATCCAAAGAATGGATTCCTGCTGTTTTTCTGTCTACCCAGAACAGGGTTACCATGGCTCTTATGCTAGGTCACAACCACTCTCAAGGAAGTGCAAATAACTACAATATGTCAGAGGTTGACTCAAAAGTGAGGTGAATTAAATTAGTATTCAATCATAAAAAGATTACTAGGAAAACCCCCTTGTTGCAAAAGTTCCTCCTCAGATCTCAGTCTGCCAAGTGTCAATCAGAAATGACTTCAAAAATTAGAAAATATTTACACCTCAATGACAAGTCAATCTATACAAATCCATATGACAATAAATATATCCTTCCTTACCCTTATGGAAAACCTGTTCAAGGAATGCTAAAATAACATGCAGGCCCTTGGTTCCAAAATGGCTCATGACAGAGGAGGTTGAAAGGGTAGGAGCAAGCTACACCTTGACTTTGGGTCTAAGGAAATATAATGCCTGGTGGCACCTAACAACAGGCATGGTTAGTCCACTCATCCACCATGGATATCCCTGGTGGACATGGCCTGAACATATAATAGCCCATTGTTTTGTGGCCAGGGGGAATGGGGGCATGTGGGACAGAATCTTTGGAATAGAATTTTTCTAAATTGATGACCAAGTTGAAAAGAACACACAGGAATGAAATAAAAAATTTAAAAAAAAAGGATTTCTTCTTACAAACAGGGTCAGGAAGCTCTAATTCTGTTTTCAGGTATTGGTCCAAATATAGATGTATTATGAATAAACCAGGAGTCAAATTGATGATTATAGGTGAAAGAACTAAACAACTGAGAAGTAATGAAAAATGGGCAGTCTCCACACCAAGCATTACATGTTGGTAATGGGAGAAGATGAACAACGTGTACCAAATATACACTATGGACCATGCTTAGTGGTCATAGTCTGGTGATATTATATCATAATCTGTAACAAAGCTACAATCATGTTGTGGTGTGTTGATGGAAGGTTGTTTTGTGTGGAGTCTTCCCATGTGCATGATTTTTTTCTAAGTTCACATTCTATAATTAAAAATATATTTTAAAAATAATATTAGTGTGGGTTGGAGGAAATTACATTAAATGTATGATATGTACTCTACTCAGTAATAAGATTTTGATGATAATTTTTCATGCTCATATTTGGTTCCTTTCAAATAGAAAAAATCATTTAAAAAAAAACCTGGCCTAATGCAGACATTCAAAATGACTATTGAATATCTAATATCATTTTAATATAAAATTTTTTTCATAGAATTACTCAAAGTTAAATACACAGTACTTGAAAAAGTAGTCTTTAAAGATGAAAGGCCTCAATGATTTCAGTTATTGGTGAATGCAATTGGTACAAAAATTTCTGTACAATTTTTAAAAATTAATTAATAGTAACTACACTAACTGGGAGAATAATGATAAGCTAGTTCCAAATGTTTTTCTCTGATTTTTAATCTTTGAATAAGCCCACTTTTGACTCCGTAATTTAGAGGAGATCTTTGTAAATTAATTTATGAATCTGTCCTCTATTGTTAAGAAGCTCTAGTTCTTGTTTCACAGAAAGTTTTCCTGATTAGTCTCATAATTTTTAGAGTTTTTAAAATGTATATAGGAATTCTGACATGGATACCCATATGTTAATAAGTGCTGTTATGTCACATTCTACTTCTTTGAAAGTAGACCAGACATTTTACCAGATTCCTAGTACAGACCCTCCAAAAAAAGTCTCTCTTTTTATTCTGTTGTTTTAGGATACCTCTTGCTTGTGATATCCAAAAAATTCCAATCTTTTGGATACCATCAGCTCAAAAAAGAAGACAGTGCCACCTGAGACATAATCAGTGAACAGAAAGACGCACAGTTTGAGGATAATTTTTAAATAATGTTTTGGTCATTTTTGTCTCAGGTTCCCAGCCAATGATGTGGCACCATGAGAAATGAAAGGAGAATTAAAATGAAGAAGAGGTTTAGGAAAAACTTTGTGGATCTCTTGTCTTCTGGCAGAATGTGTCTGAGGTGCTGACATGGTCGATCTAGAGACTTTTCTTCAGGTTGGAGATACTTTGCTTAGCAGCTGTGACTAATGAGACAGCTGCAAGATGAGTTCAACCATATTAGCATGCAGGTAGTCATCGTTGTGTGATATGACTTTGTATTCATTTTGAGGCATTCCAAGTAAAATGTGAAATGAAATAATTTATCAGTTCTTCTTTTCAAGGGTAAATGCAAAACTACATGGCTTCCTAATACTGGTACAGCAACCACAAATACAAAATTCAGCTGAGAGGTACAGATGTAATATGAAAAGAGGGCCCAGCAGCACTTGGGTCTGAAACAGTCCAGGATCCTTTTGAACAAGAGATGATGGTATCCACCAGGAAGCACTTGAGCTCATCTGTGGTAGATCCATGTTCAAATGTGTCCCAGAGAATTCCACAGATCTTTACTGGAGGGTGAGGAAAACCCCAGTTTTCAAGTCTGTCAGGAAAATATCACATCTTTTTTCTAAGCCCAATCACAGCCCTTGAAAAATCATCAGAGAATGATTTTTCCCCATGACTGACACATTTTCAAGAAAGCAAGTATCCCAGGTACAGAAACTGAATATCTCTTATAGGCACTGAATTTTGGCTTCCAGGGTTTCCCTGTGACTTGATCCATATGCCTCCATCTAGAAATGTGCTGTTTGCATTGAATTTCTTGATTCAAGTTGATACAGCAGATTTCACCATGAGATGTCTGGTTCTATAATCCTGGTCCCTGATGGCCATTCTGCATCTTTAATCTTGATCTGGGTCTACTATAGGACTTTACTGGAGCAACCCCTTATGTGACTGAGCTTCAACCATGGTCTTGTGTTTGGATCCTCTGTTGTGTGCCTTTAGCACTGAGGGTAATTTCACAGACAGTTTGCAACATGAAAGAGGAAGAAATTTGGGTGTGAGTGAGTGGGGGAGGGGTGCTTTATCTACTTACTCACAGACAGCAGCAGGAGCACCTCTTGGGCTCTTGTAGGGGTAAGTGCCTGCTCCAATGGTGGTACAGGTGTTGTGCCAGTTTGAGGAGAAGCAAGCTACTTCCTCAGCTTGATGGCTGGATATTGGTGTTGATGGTTTGAATTTCCAATGAAAGTTTCTCTTGATTCAAGGATTGGGTATGAGATTTTCTGAACAGGATGTCCATGCCCCTGGCCCCTCCCACAGCCACTGCTTACCCAGGGTCTTGAGGTGTTTGGGAGCTCACCCCTGGACAGAGATTGGTTTCACTTTTGCAAGCAGTCCATCATTTTTCTTAGTAGCAGAAAACAAAATATTTCTTTGTTTAAACAAAAATATAGTAGACAAGCATATATAGAATTTCAGTTGCAAAGCAGAGCAATATAAACATATGAATTATGACAGTTTTAAAAGAAAAGTATAACAGCCAAATGATGTCCAAGTTAGTTTGGAACCAACTTGGTTTTTACCACTGCTGTTCCATTCTCTTTTTCTAAATATCTTAGCACAATTCTGTAAACTAAATATTTAGCACCAAAAAAATATAAGTTCAATGACTGTACTATATGGTTCTTAGATTTAAAGCAGCAAGGTCAATTCCCACCCCAAAACACACAAAGGAAATATAAGCATGGCCATTAACAGAAGTCACTAGTGAACACTTTTTAAACACCCTCCTCTTGGAGATAGTGGGATGGAAAGAAACATTCTAGGTATGAAGGAATCAAGAAATACACATTCACTATTATTTCTTTGGCTTTATGTGCAGTTGAGGGAAGTTCAATTAACACCTTTTTTGGGGAGGCATGGTGAGGAAGAGGCAGAGGACAATACTCATTTCCATGATTGATTTTGTTTCACTTTGGTAATTTTACAACCATGGGATAATTGAATACACAACAGCACATTAGTAATCTGACTCTTAAGAAAATATGT
>JAKSZT010054436.1:161311-222961 GCA_026826555.1 Tolypeutes matacus | reverse complement strand
GTCTCTACTCCAGCTCTTTTGCCATTATTATTTGTGTGAAATATCTACTTCCAACCCTAAACTTTTAAATTGTGTCCTTATGCCTGAGGTGAGTTTCTTGTAGACAACATATAGATGGCTTATATTTTTTAACCCATTCTATCAGTCAGTGTCTTTTAATTGGGTAGTTCAAATCAATAACATTCAATGTTATAACTGCAAAGGTATTATTTAATTTATTCATTTTGACCTTTGCTTTTCAGTTGTAATATCATATTATAGTTTACCTTTTAACCCTTTCTAATAGTCCCCATTTCTACACTCTTCTACAAGTCTTCTGCCCTTCTTTTTTACTTTGAAGCTACATCACTGCCTTTAATATCTCTTGGAATTCTTTTTTTTTTTTTTTTTTTTTTTTTTTAGGTAATATATCCTAGCAGTTTTTGTCCGTGAAGGCTTTGAACTCCCCTTCATTTTTGAAGGATGGTGTGATGGTTAGGCTAATGTGTCAACTCGGCCAAGTTGTTGTGTCCAGGTGTTTGTTCCAGCAAGCACTGGGCTAATTGTAATACAAGAGAATTTATGGACTTCAATCACCAGTGAGTTTACTGCGTGGATGGCTGATTACATCTGCATCAATCAGGGAGATTACATTATCAATGGGTGGTGCTTTTACCCAATCAGTTGACTGACTTAAAAGTGGAAGTGATTTCAACATTCAGGGAGAATTTCCCAGCTCGTCGTTGGACAGGCAACTTCTCCCAGAGACTCATCAATGACCTTTCATCGGGCTTTCATCGGAGCCCCTGGTTTGCAGCTTGCCTGAGGAACCTGGACTTGTGAGTCCCCACAGTTGTGTGAGAGACTCTTTTAGAGTTCCATATTATTCACAGATATCTCCTGTTGATTCTGTTTCCCGAGAGAACCCTGACTAATACAGCTGGTACCAGGAGTGGGGTGGTTCTTGAGGAACAGAGTCTTAAGCATGGGATGTCTGAGGTGGTTCTGGGAGTTTTGTAATTGGCTCTCCACTTTAATTGGACTCAGGGGTACTAATGACTCCCTTTCCAATAATGAAGAGGTTGCTAACAGTCCATGGCGTGAGCTGCCAATAGAGATACGCAAAATAGCATCATTGGATTCCCCTATTTCCACGCTTATAAGAAGCAAGGATCTGGGTGAGAGTGTTTTCAACACTTTAACAGAATTTTGTGGAGTAAAAAAATATAATGATGTTGGCTGGCTCCTCCTAGATACTCTGGATATAGTTACAAAAGAAAGGGATGAGCTAAAGTCTTCCATTTTGAAACTTAAATGCCGTGTGAATGATATGAAAGTTTCTACGTGTGCCTTGAAAGAAAATCTTGTCTCCTGTAGCTACAGACTTGAGATATCTGAGAATCAAATGCAGTCTCTCATTGTACAAGTAGCAGAATTACAGAGGAAACTAAAATCTCAACCTCACAGGGTTACTGCAATTACAGTGAGGGCATTGATTGGAAAAGAGTGGAACCCCGAGGATTGGGACGGAGACATATGGGATGATGATAATATTGGTGGGGACATTGGAACCCTAAATTCTGCTGAGACTTTACCAGATAAACCTGTGATGGCCTGGCCTGTGGAGACCACACCTTCTCAACATTGTATCATCCAGCCTCCAGCCTGCCCCAGGGAGTCTGGACCTCTGCCCATCCCTGAGGCAGGTACCAGCCTAACTCCAGCATGCACTGCCCAGCCTCCACCTTGCCCCAAAGAGTCTGTACCTCCTCCCAGCCATGAGGCAGGTCCCAACCAATCTCCAGCATACATGGTCTAACTTCTAGTCTGCCCTGAGGAATCTGTCTTCCAACCCCTGCCTGAAGAGAATAATCCTGTCTCACCAGAAGAAAATGCAAAGGAATGCCCTCAGGTCAGTAGCCTGTAAGACATCTCTAATCCTTCTCCTTACCCAAACTCCCCACCCCTCTTGTCTTCGAGACCCATTACTAGATTAAAATCACAACAAGCCCCCAAAGGTGAAATACATAGTGTGATCCATGAGGAAGTACGTTATACAATGAAAGAACTGCATGAGTTTTCCAACTTATATAGACAGAAATCAGGGGAATATGTGTGGGAATGGATACTAAGGTTATGGGATAATGGTGAAAGGAATATAAAGTTGGATCAGGCTGAATTTATTGATATGGGCCCACTAAGCAGAAATTCTGGATTCAACACTGTAGCTCAAGGGATTATAAAGGGCTCTAACAGTTTGTTTGGGTGGCTGACTGAAGCATGGACCAAACGATGGCCTAGCATGTCTGATGTTGAGATGCCTGATTTGCCATGGTATACAGTAGATGAGGGGATTCAAAGGCTTAGAGAGATTGGAATGCTAGAATGGATTTAACACTTAAGACCTGCCCACCCACCCCAGGAATGTCCAGAGGACACACCTTTAACCAGGACTGTGAGGAATAAATTTGTAAGACTAATTCTATCTTCTCTGAAGAGCTCTGTGGTTTCTCTTCTCTGCAGTCCAGATATTACTGTAGGGGGGAGCTGTAATGGAATTGGAATCCTTAAATATTATGGGGATGATCGGATCAAGGCCCGGTAAAAGTCAAGTATCGGCAGTTAATAGCCAAAGCCAAGGTAGGCGTGGCTACCGCAATGAAAGACAGATTCAAAACAGCACACAGAATAGTCTGAGTCGCATGGAGTTATGGCGTTGGTTAATAGATCATGGGGTACCCAGAAGTGAAATAGATGGGCAGTCTACTAGATTTCTTCTGGATCTGTATAAGCAGAAGAGTTCTAGGTCAAGTGAACAAAATCCTAACTCTAATTACAGATGCAGAGAATCACGGCCCCTTAATCAGTTCCCAGACTTGAGACAGTTTACAGACCCAGAGCCCCTTGAATGAGGAGAAGGCCGGGTCCCCTTGGGGAAGGATCCTGTTAAACTGCCAAAAATTTATACAGTTAATCTTCCTCCCACCTTTCCCCAGGGAGACCTATGGCCTTTTGCCAGAGTAACAGTGCATTGGGGAAAAGGAAATGATCAGACATTTCGGGGATTATTAGACACTGACTCAGAAGTCACATTAATTCCAGGAGACCCAAAACATCACTGTGGTCCACCAGTCAGAGTAGGGGCTTATGGAGGTCAGGTGATTGATGGAGTTTTAGCTCAGGTCCGTCTCACAGTGGGTCCAGTGGGTCCCCGGACCCATTCTGTGGTTATTTCTCCAGTTCCAGAATGCATAATAGAAATAGACATACTCAGTAACTGGCAGAATCCCCACATTGGATCGCTGACTCATGGAGTGAGGGCTATTATGGTTGGAAAGGCCAAGTGGAAGCCTCTAGAACTTCCCCTGCCTAGCAAAATAGTAAATCAAAGGTAATACCAGATTCCTGGAGGTATTGCAGAGATTAGTGCCACCATCAAGGATTTGAAGGATGCAGGGGTGGTGATTCCCACCACATCCCCATTCAACTCTCCTATTTGGCCTGTGCAGAAAAGAGATAGATCTTGGAGGATGACAGTAGATTTTCGTAAACTTAACCAGGTGGTGACTCCAATTGCAGCTGCTGTCCCAGATGTGGTATCATTGCTTGAGCAAATCAACACTTCCCCTGGTACCTGGTATGCAGCTGTTGATCTGGCAAATGCTTTTTTCTCAATTGCCATTAGTAAGGACCACCAGAAACAGTTTGCTTTCAGCTGGCAAGGCCAGCAGTATACTTTCACTGTCCTGCCTCAGGGGTATATCAACTCTCCAGCCCTATGTCATAATATTGTCCGCAGGGACCTTGGTCATCTCTCCCTCCCACGAGACATCACACTGGTCCATTATATTGATGATATCATGTTGATAGGACCTACTGAGCAAGAAGTAGCAAAGACTCTAGATTTATTGGTAAGGCACTTGCGTGAGAGAGGATGGGAGATAAATCCAACAAAAATACAAGGTCCTTCTACCTCAGTGAAATTTCTAGGAGTCCAGTGGTGTGGGGCCTGTCGAGAAAGTATCCCCATACTTTGGGAAATTAAAATTAAAACTACAAAACTGCTATGTCAAATAAGATATTTTAATAGAAATTTAGAAAGTTGTAGAACTCTCTGCAGTATTTCTTATAGATACATAAACACATAGATGGTTAGAAAGGATTTTAAAGAGAGCCTAGATAAATTTCCTCATTGTAAAGATGGAGAAACTGAATCCCAGAGTGGGAAGAGACTTATGCAAGGGCAAGCACCTAACCAACCACGTACCCTCATCTCACATTTCCCTGTTCAGTGATCTTCTAATCGTCTACGTATCTCAACAAGTCCAAATAATTGTTTGGAACCCAAAGAGAAGTTTTATTCATGTATTTGTTGCTGTGATTGGAGGTGGTGGTGGTGGTGTGGTCGTGTGCGCAGTTTGTTTTATAACCTGGTTGTTTGGGTACTCATGTAAACTAGTCATTTTTTGGACAATTTCATATTGATAGCATGTACTTGTAACCATTCTTTTTCATTTCCACATTCCAATTTACTTAATGTGTGGCTAGTCGTGAATGGATAAATTGATGCTCCTTCATAGATACTTATAATCTATATGAAATATTTATAGTAATTTTTGAAGTCTAAGCATATGTTTAACTTGGTCACTTTTTCCAATTCATCCCAACCTTATACATTGCTGCTGCCCAGATCCATCTTTACAGCCCCCAGCTAGGAGTACTTCCTCCAAGATATTGTTGAGTCATGCAATCCTTTTATACGGACAGTTACTTATTAAGATAAATGGAATTAACTCAATCACTCTAGAAGATGCAAAAATCATTTTCAGGTTCTAAATCTATACACTTTTCCTATTAGTATACACAGAACACCCAATGGTCTGATCTGCTTTTATGCCATTGCCACAAAATCTCAAGTGTGCTCTATGTTTGTGTGTGTGCCTGTGTGTATATATAAATAAAGATATATTTATATATACAAGAAGAAATATAATCTGAAAGAAAACTAAGTGTTATTGCACCAAGAACATTCATTCATTCATTCAACAAATGTTTATCGAACAGCCCTTTAAAAACAGAATGGCATGAAATAAAGATATGGAAAATGACTACCAAGACTTGAATTAAAAACAACGTTGCAATGATGTATACAGGCCATTGTATATTTGGTCATAACTTACAAAATTGCACGGACAGAGTGTAAACTATAATATAAATTATAATCCATGGTTAGTGGCAATGCTTAAATATGTGTTCACCAATTGTAACAAATATACCACACTAATAAAGGATGTTGTTAATGTGGGAAACTGTGGGAAAGGAAGGGAGTGAGGCATATGGGAATCCCCATATTTTTTATTTAACATTAATGTAATCTAAAGTTTCTTTAAAAAAATAAATAGAAAGAAAGAAGAAAGGAAGGAAGGGAGGGAGGGAGGGAGGAAGGAAGGAAGGAATCTGAATAATATACCTCCAGAAAAAGGAAAAGAAACCGAGTTAAATGGCCTGAGATGAAAAAAAGGAAAACTGTACAAATAAAATTGTAAATTTATATGTAAATCCAAATGAACATTGTCTGAATAAATAATAGTAATGGCAATGATGATGATGAGGATGAGGATGACGATGATTTCAAAACTGTGGTGTTTATAAAAAGACAGAAACCTGAACACTGCAAAACAACATCATAATTACAGAGTTAAATCATCAAAGTTGAAGTTTTCAAAAATGCAAATATTTTCATAAAGAGTATTCAGATGTTAATTTGAGAAAATTTAAGTTAGATGTGCATGGTAAAATTCTCAGAGTAACAAAGTGAAAGATAGGAACAACCTATAAATTCCTAACCAGTAGAGAGACTATTAAATTAAAAAATCTCAATTTTTATAAAAAGCAGGACCAATGAAAAATTAAGTATAGAAAGAAAATGGCAAATGGATATAAAAATTGAGATAGTGGAAACAATTCCAATTATATCAATAATCATGCACATGTATATAACTCAGATTTTCAGAATGTATATAAAAAACAAAATCCTGATAAGATATTTTTTAAAATTATGCCTAAAACATAAAGATATGGAAAAAAAGTAAAATGATGAAAACGTATATAATAGGCAGCATTAAACAAAACAAAGCTTGCTTGGTAATATTAATACCATAGAAAAAAGACTTTTAGACCAAAAGTATTATTAGGAATAGATAGGGTAACTGTATAATGATAAAATATTTAGTTCATCAAGTAGATATGCAAATTCTAAACTTCTATGTACAAACAAAACCCAAGAACCTTAAAATATATAATGTGATTGAGAAATAAGTCATTAGAAAGGGGGTTTATATCCTGAGCCCCCATATTTAACACAGCACTCTAGAATTTTATTAATAATTATCAAGTGAAAAAATAGTAAAAATTTAGAAGAGTTGAATAATCAGTTCACAAGTTATATATTTTATGGAAATTAAAAATTCTGCCTCCAAAATTAAGAGAATATGAAGTTTTCTTAAGACTACATGAAACATTTACAGAAATTATCACAAGCAATTATAAACAGATTTGAAAAAGGTTATCTTCAAACTGTATTTTGTAATCACACTGCACAATTAAATTGAAACCTAATAAAATTATAAAGTAAAATGTTTACATTGCCATGTTTTGGAAAATTAAATAAAAAAAGAATAACCTATATGTCAAAGAAGAAATCATAACAGACATTTATAATGACTAGAACTGAATCATAATTAAAATACTACATAATAAAAATTAGATTCATTGTAAAAATGCATTAATGGAGAAGTTTATAGTCTTAAATATTTATATTTAAAAAGAAAGAAAGACTGGTAAAGAGAGGTCGAACTTGGGATGCATATGTTTAAGCCATCTTCCCCAGATATTTCCAAATCTTTCAACAAATGTCAAGATGCACATTTCAAGAAAAATCTTTCTTTCCCCAACAGAGAGTAATGAAGAATCTGTACACTGGAATTAAGATGGTATTTCCTCTTGCCTTCTAACGCAGTCATCTGGGATGAAGAGATATGCACATAAATATGATTCTGCCCCTGCAGACTGGACTGTTGTGAATAAAGCCCTAATTGCAATTGCTTACTGGTGTATAATAGGATGTTTCTGTGCTTTAAAAAAAAAATCTGATTCTGCCTTACTCCCCAATGCTCAGAGACTCACTACTATCATCTGCCTAGAATCCTCAAGGACTTATCTCATTATACTTTTCAACTTTATTTATGACAGTCACACGAGAAAGCCCAGCCTCCCAACTCATCCCTCATCTCCTCTATTCTAATAGCCATCAGGTTCAGTTCCCACAGTTTCTTGCCTACTTGAATTTCTCCCTAACCTTTGAGACCATTCTGTAACATCTGGAATTCAAGGTCTATTATTGGTAAAATTTGTTATATCTTCAACTTATTCTCTTAACCCCAGATCAGAGTTGAAATGATTTCAAAAATTTTTGTTGCCCTAATTGATAATTTGAATGAGAAAAATTAAATTGCATCTTTATTTCACACCAGAGAATTCATATTTTAAAATTCTGGATAGTGTTTCATGTGTATTCCTTAAATATTAATGGATCATAATTTACATAGATAGTACATGTATTTTACTGAATTTATCACAAATTACATTAAATACATACTATATAGAAAGTTATAATATTATATACCCACGTGTCTTCAAATTTTAATTTACAAATTTCTGTAGCTTAACAAACATATAGAACAAAAATTTACTGCTATTATTCTTATTCCATGGAACAATTCTGACATCAGCAAATGTCAATATTGCTTGTCATAACTTGTCAGAAGGCCATATAAAACATTCACACCTTCTGAATAGGCTCAAGAAATCAATGTATCATTTTATTATTTAATCGTCTTAAGAGGCCTGATTTGTTGCTAACTTGAGATATTGGTAATAATAGTAATAACATTTAATGAGTTCTTTTCTTGCAGGTACCATACTAAAGTGCTTTACATTATCTCATTTAATTCCAACAATGCTATGAAAAAAGGTACTATACTATTTTATTTTACAGTTAAGGTACTTCTGATCTCAAATCCCATTTTCTTAGCTGGTAAGTATTACAGAGTCTTTCAACAATTGTACAAATAATAGTACCATGGAACTGTATAGTTCAGAAAATAATTTAACTCATTTGTAAAATCTTGTAAGCTTTTTTCATTTATGCATGCATGCTTCTAGAAAGTAATTATAAGGCATCTTTTATGTTTCAGACATGGTGCTGGATGCTAGAAGTAAGAGGATAGACAAGAGAGAGGCAATAGGTTCAGTTAGGTGAGTAATAAGTTCAGAAAGTTTGATATTGTTGCCCTATCCCACAATCAGAGTGCAAGAATGAAGAGAGGAATCAAACATTCTAGCTTCCTGTCTAGCATTCTTCCTCTGTAATATGCTACTTTCCCAGAAAAGTCATTGCTTCCTCTCAATTGAAAGGACTGCTTCTGGAAAAATAACAACAAAATTTTTAAATTCAATGTAATTAATATTATTGCCTCCTTATTCTGCATCATTGACTGGCACTACAGAACCAGAAGAAAGACATATTGAATAAAACAGGAGCCTGAACAAGAGTTCCCTTCAAAGCACAGATGATAGAAACTCATATCCTATCAAAGGTAAGAGATGGAGGAGTGAAAGTCAAGAACAAAGTATCAGTGCTCTAACTCTTAAGTACAAGAAGAGATTCAGACCAAGGATGCAGGATATTGCCTAGGAGTCATGACCCAGTTGGCAAGAAGGAGGTTGAGAGTTTTTCTTGTCACTCTCAGCCCATGAGCAAATCCTTCAGACCAAAACTTGGATTCTGATACTGACTTAGTCTCTAAGGAGCTTTCAACTTTGCTCAGGTCACAACCTCCCACTCTAAAATGATGTCTCATTGGTCAAAGGTACTTGAAGTTTTTGGTGGAAACCATGATCACTAGACATATTTAATTCTAGAACTGCAGAACTATGACAAACAGAGACTTCTAATACAGCCCATGGGAGGACTGTCAGATTGCACTTGGGAGGCAAGAAATACTTCCAGCAAATAATCACGGACAGTCAGCAACTTTGATAACTAAGAATGATTCTGCAAGTACATGTGCAGCTTAGCAAGAAAGGGAAAGCACCCTCTTCATCAACATATTGTTATAAGACCTTTGGCCGGATTTAATTTGGTATGATCAGTATTTTAAAGGTCTTGGTTGAAAAAGAAAAATCAAAACAAAAAGAACAATATTATGGAAAAGAGGGATTCCTAGGAGCACAAGGATCACTTATTAAAACCCAGGTCCTAAATAGTAAAAGGGTATTGGAAAAGAAACAAGAATCTCGTAAAAATAAGGGATCCAAAAGTCCTTAAAGAATTTCCTCCAACCCCCTTAGCTCCACATACTCAAGCTAAGAGACTACTTTCTAAAAAGTTTAGTGGTCACCAAAAAAAAATGCCTATTTGAGCACTTACTTCTTAGAGGCTAGAACATTTTGAAAATGGTTAATGAAAGTACATAGCCCTCAATTACTTCTAATTTGTCCTTTTCTTGTGGAGCATGGTGACATTAGACACCAAGATATTAGGGAAATGGAAAAACATAAAAAGGATAAAGGGAAACAAATACAGTGTAAACGTGTGCTGTGTATGTTTTATGATGGCATCATAATAGTGATAAACAGAGCTCAACAAAGGCCCTATAGATTTTATTTCATGAAAAATGAATTGTCTTAGCAAATTTCCCCCCTAACTACGTATTTCAATATATTGCTATCTAAAAGTTACATGATTTAATGAAGGGAATAGATAAGTGACCAGATACTGAAAACTAATATACAAACCTACTTCCCCTCTTGCCTGTAAAAAGAAGAGCACTTTCTTGATGACCTCAAAGGTCAAATTCTAGCCAGTGCTGGAGGATTCATACCTAACTTATTGACCTCAGAAGTTATCTCAGGAAGATTCTCAAAGGAGTAAAAAAGAAGCAGTTAGAAATGGTATCCCTGTGGAGAGTACTCTCAGAAGGGGAGATACTAATTGGTAGCACTGTAATTCCTTGAATCAGGATATGAGGAAAAACAACTGTTTTATAGTTCACTAGAGTTCAATCCAATTATCTGCTATGAGGACTCTGGTAGTACTCTAGACAATGTTAAAGACCAAACCTAAAGTACTTCGAAACAGTCTTAACTTCTCATGAAACTAATTCACATAATTGTTCTCATCACTTCACTATCTCTAACATATTTCCTATATAGTTTGATCTTTAACAATTCACATAGAATATGTACAAAGGGGAAAGTTGAAAGAGGTTTAATCTGCATAACATGTGTATGAAAAAGTTATCTTTCATCTAAAGGAGTTTGCACATTGACGGGATGCCTAAGATAGGTAATTAAATAATACTAGGTATAAATGATAAATGTTTGAAGAAAAACACAAAGTATTATGGCAGGTCATAGAAAGAAAAGATTGATATTGTGCCAGTGGCAACAACGCCTGATATTAACAGAAAGTACATATTAAATAAGGGAATGACTGAATAACACATAACTTATTGTTTGCTTCCTATGTTTGAAAATATTTACTGAAATTGAGTCAAAAATTGAGCACAGTGAAGATTTGCTTCAAAAAGTAATTAAGAAATGGTACTTTATAAATAATATTTGATATTCACAAAAAAAAAAACATGTGATGGGTGCCATTACCCACACTTTTCAAATGAATAAACTGATGCTAAGAGTCAACTTCGCTAAGCTTACCCAACCAATGATAAATAAATAATAAGACAGATTTAGCCCAGATACAGGTAATGTCAAAACCAATCTTTTTCCCACCACACTATTCTGTCTCAATGCAAAGAAAATAATTTGCTAACAGAAAAGTTGTTGAGAATGTTTTAAGAGGTGTCATGAATCTTTGGATGGATGAAGACAAAAGGACCCCCCAATTTTTTTCATGCTTTCTAAAGGAATTTATGAACCCATAGCACATAGTCAGGTCTTTTGTAGTAAGTCCAAAGTGCATTATTTTCTGGGATTAGAGCTTGCCCGGTCCCAATAAATGTGTGTTGGCTGATACCCACCAAACATCTTCCCTGCTGGAGCAAAAGCAGCATTCTTTCTGGTCCCAACATCTCAAATCATAACCAGCAATACGGGACACAGGCTCAGACACAAAAGAAACTTTCAGCAAGTGACCACTTCTAACTTACAGAGCACAAATGTTCTTCAAGAGCAGGGGAAGAGATCCCACCTTGAAGTTTCATCCAGGAGTGTCAAAAACTTTTGGGGTCAGGGTCCGCAGATAGCAGTTGCATACCCCACCTTGCTTCATAGAAGAAAGGTGAGTTTGTGCTGCTTGAGGATGCCCTGCCACTCAGCAAAAAGCAACTATCTAGCAATTTTTGTGCAGAGTTCCTGCCCTGTCAAGCAGCTGGGGCTGATTATTCCCACTTTGGGGTTCAAGTTACGGTTAGAGAATCCTTAAGACAGGGGTTCTTAACCTTTTTTGTTCCACTGACCACTTTACTAGTCAGGTGAAAACCACAGGCCTCTTCTCTGAATGTAGTAGCAGATAGTTTTATGACACTAAACATCAGCATGTCTTTAAATTAAATATTAGGATTATTCAAAATTACATTTTACAACTTTCCTATAATTTCAATACCTGATAACCTAACATCATTCAACATCTGTTCAAATGGTCATTTTCTGCAAACATTTAGAGATTCGAGTTTTCCCTCAGTGTCATATAACCATCTCTGCCATCCATACCAACCTTTTTGCAGGGAGTTATCTATTGCACTCAGAACATGCTATATCAAAATAAAAATCATACTAAGTCCACAATAAACTGTGTACTATTTAATAAATATATTACACCAGAACCAACACGTCCTCACAGAAATAATATTTTTAAATGCATAAAATAAAATTACAAAGGAAATCAGTTACATATTTTGAACAGTTACTAAAATAAAAAAAACACATATGATATAATACTATACATATATGCTTCTTTCTTAGCACGTTGAATGGTATCCAATACTGAAAAAATATAAGAAAGTTAAAATTAAATTTTATCTTTTAAAGACATGTCAATTTGCAGACTGTAGTTGTTTATCATGAATAAGAACATTAAACTGTGGTATAATATTTGACAACACAACATGCATATCATATTGGACACCTAATCGAGTTTATTTATTTCAATTCAAGCTCACAGATGTCCTGAAATCTTTGTGGATCCCTGGTTAAGAACTCCTGCCTTAAGACCTAAGATATCCTCTGGCCCCCAGAATGGAGACATTGAAACATCCACACACAATAGGAAAGGAGAAGGGTAGGCCAGGGCTTGGAGATAGCCTCTGAGCCTGTCCTGGACTTCCCCAACACAGTTTTCTTTTCCATTTCCCAAGCTGCTTAGATGATGTTTCTGTCAAATTTCTAAATTTCATAACATCTGATAATCTTCAAGTATAATATTGTTATTATAGGATGAAAATGAAATGATATTTGTGAAGGTAATAAGAATTATAAGTTGTTTCCCAAATATAAAGTATGATTATAAATGGATCTCCAAGTAGACGCATTGCTACAAATAGTTATGACTTAGTTCCTTGATATCCTTTCACTATAGTTCAACATATACTTTTATCTGTCTGTATCTTTTCAGTGAAAATGGACTTACAATTTGGGATCACTCCTGTCCAACATCAATTAAATTATTTTCTCAGATTTCTGATGAGAAAGGACTCCCCTCATTAAGCCTGCAACAGACCATTTATGACCTGTAGAATATGATAAAGAGTTGAACAATCCTCTATTACATGTTAGGATGAAAGAAAGGAGTTTCAGAGAAAAAACGTGTAATTGGCTATAGCTAATGGCAGAGATAGAAAGAGAAACAGGCTGACAAATTCATATCAATGTGAGTTTAGCATCATCTCTTTGTCATACACAATGCTATGCTGGTAAAGATAAACAGATAAAAGGGCACGGCTTCTTCCTTCAAGAAGTTCCTAGAATAGTGGAAGAAACAGAGGCATGCAGAGTAATTAAAGTACCATGTTGACTCTTGCAATGATATTTTTATAAATCTGTGGGTGAACCATGATGTGGCAATCATGAGAAGAGCCTGAATGTATTAGGGGAGACTTGCTGGAAGGGACAATGCCTTCCAAATCATAAATAATAGAGGGAAGTGTGGAAGGAACCTAGAACTGGACAGTAGAAAGTATACCAGACATTCCATAAAATTCTCTTTTGCTAAATAATAATAACAAGAGTAAACTTGAATAAGCAAATTATCGATTATCTCATTTTGTCTAAAGTGAAAGAATATTGAACACATATCAAGTAGCAGGAACCAAAACACAGACATATAAGCAAAGGTGTTACATTCCGGAGTCATCAACTCCGGCCACGTGCGGCATCAGCCAATGAATAAAGGGACCACCATTCTCAGCAAAACTCCTATACTTTCTCCCATTTGTTAAGCTCTGCCACATCGTCTTTTCTTCTGTTATGTCTGCTGGCAACAGTTCACCAAGGTCTGCTCATGCTTACTTTCTTCTCACAATTTAGACTTCAACTCCAAAGGTACCTCATCCTTCCCATCAATGAAAATAAACATATGATCACACCTTTCACTTCTGCTTCTGGCAAGTCACTCTCTTCCATGTTGTCCCATCTCCGCTTCTTCATAGCATTTACCAATAACAAATGATTTTAGTATTCTTTGCTTATAAATCCCACTATGTGACACCCCCCACCCTAAAATATAATAAAGGATGGTTTCTCTCTTGTTTTCTGCTAAATCTCAAGTTTGAAAGACATTAATTGGTAATCAAAATACGTTAAATAATTGAAAAGTTTTAAATATAGGATAGCTCTAGATAACAGCTTCACAACAAACTTAGAGAGCAATCAATGTAGAAAATAATAGGTCAGAGGTTCTCCAGAGGGAAAATGTGGAAATGATAGCTCAACCTTCACGTGGGAACCTATAGAAAGAGCTTTATACTTTTCAGCAAGAGTTTAGGGGAAAGTAGATAATAAAAAAGGAAAAATAGAAAAAATTGTTAACTCTATGAAAATCAAATAACTGAGCAAGAAGATAATTGCATTCATAGTACATTACTTAGTCAAATTATAATAAATTATAAAAAGTAATTTTTAAACACATTTATGTAAAAACATAGAAAAATGCTAGAACACAAATTAAAATCTCAAATGTGATTTCTTTAGGGTTGGGGTTCACTTTGTGATATCTATTTCTGCATGAGTGAATTATGTATAAATTAATATTGAGTCAAGTAAAAGAGGATAGTTCATTATGAGGAAACAGCAAACTGAATATACTGTAGTTGTTTATATAAACAAAGGTTTAATTCTCATGCTTTCTACATGTTTGATGTGAGATGGCTGAAGGTTCTGCTCCATGTCTCCTCACTCAAGAACCCATGCTGACTTAGCAACCACTATCTTAAATCTTGCTGGTGACCATGACAAATTTTTTAAAGACCACTCAAATGGCCTCTCACTACATTTAAATGATCAACAGAGAAGCAACACAAGTGAATTCTAATCCAAGTCATTATCCATAGCTATATGCCCTCATATAACACCAAGAAAGCCAGAGGTTTAATGCTACTGTGGGTTTAAAAGGCAAATGGATAATATATGGTAAACAACACAAGTGACTACCACAAACACATAAGTTTTGTTATCAAAATTGTGTTTTATATGTTTAGAATTTTTAAAATAATTAAGATTAAAAAAAGGCAAATAGTTCCCCTTGGTGTAACTAATTTCTTACTTCACCATCAAGTCCATCCTGAATTTTAAGGAAAAGGCCAAGAAAAGCTTTAGGACCAAAAGAAGAGTGAGCTATTTAAGAAAGTATTTTTTTCCTGAAGAGCTCTTTGGTTGATGCCTCTTTCACATCCTTATTTCTAAGACTATAAATCATAGGGTTCAACATGGGGATAATTGTGGTATAAAACATGGCAATCATTTTTCCCTGTTCCACAGATTTTTTGAAGGGATTCTGAGATACATGAAGAAGAGAGTTGTATAGAATATTGTGACAGCTGTCAGATGGGAGCCACAGGTAGCAAAAGCTTTGCGCCTGCCCTCTGTAGAAGGGATCCTCAAGGTGGCAAGAAGTATGTAGAGTTAGGAAATAAGGATGATAAGGAGAGAATAGGAGAAGTTGAAACCCACCACAAAAAAACATTGACAACTCCTTGTTGTAGGTGTCAGAACAAGCAAGCTTAGTCAGGAGAGGGTCAGCACAGTAGAAGTGGTTATTTTCATTGGGGCCACAGAAAGCTAGGTTGTAGGTCCACATGGTCTCCATCAGCCCGGTGAGTGCTCCATACACATAAGGCACCACAATAAGGGATGTGCAGACCCTCTTGGTCATCTTGCTGCCATAAAGGAGAGGGTTGCAGATGGCCATGTACTGATCAAAGGCCATCACAGCCAGGATGTAGATCTCGACATGGACCAAGGCAATAAAAAGTTAACACTGCCCCACATAAGCAGCACAAGAAATGGATTTCTTGTCTGATGAGAAAATCTCCAGCATCTTTAGAGTCACACTGGAAGAGAAGCACAGATCCACAAAGGATAAGTGGCTCAGGAAAAAGTACATGGGCATTTGGAGCAGGGCACTGACCTGGATGAGGACAATCATTCTGAGATTCCCTGCCACTGTGACCATGTAAACTGCCAAAAACAGCACGAAGAAGAGGATCTGCAATTCCAGGCAGTTGGTGAGTCCAAGGAGAATAAATTCAGTCACTGTGTTGAAGTTTCTTCTCATAATTTCCTTGGATAGGAGATGAGAACTATGTATTTATTTTGAATTTTGCTATAAATGCAAAATAAATTTTACTTTCACAGTAATTATCATCCTACCAAATTCCTTCTTTTTCAACAATATTTTTACTCATTTTCTATTGAATCATTATTTTTTCTTAATCAATTCATTCCTCATCCATTTACCATTTCCTTCTCTTCTCCTTTGTCTGCCTATTATTTGAAAAATGTATTTTATGGGCATAACTGTCACAAAGGTACTCTGCAGGAGCAAAAAATTTCCTTGTCCTCCATTATTAGAAAAGCAGGGCATGAATTGCAGCAAGAAAAGAATATTATGTGTTTTCCCCAAACGTGTTGTTTTGAATAATGTTGACCAAACTATTCCCAACTAGATAATTGTGTGTAATCAAGTTGGGTTAATTTGATGCTTTCATACACCTCCAAACTCATTAGAATAGAGAGATCAAAGAGACGCATGGGTGATTCTTTTATATTTCTTTTATTATTATTTTGAAGAATGTTAAGAACTTTGCATTTGGTGGTTGCCAAGTGTCAAATTTCTCCAGGCAATAACACCGCAATTATTTTAGAGGGCAAGTGCCACTGCATGCAGCTAAATGAAGGAAATTCTGTCCTTTGGTCATCCTTTTCTGGTTTCATATGAAATTTGAAAGGAGAGATACTTGATTCAAACAGGAGGAGACAGGAACAAATGCCTGCCCCTTGTTATCTTAAGTGAGTGACCCAAGGTGAAGAGAATATTTACGCAGCAAACTGATTGCAATCGTTGCTTAAAAACCAGAGTAATCCTAGAAATGTGCACTGGCCCTGTGGTTAGCACTACTCAGCATCCAAACCTTTCTGAGTTGCTGTCTGCTCTCTGTGCCTCATCTTCTGGTTGCAAGTTCATTTGTGAGTCTCAGTATTCACCAGAACAGTTCCTTTTTGATTAGCATAGTCAGAGCTCACATCTGTTATTTTCAATAAAGAAAAAAAAAAACTGACACAAATGATATTAACTAAAAGGTGTAGGTATATTTTTCTTCATGGGGATCATCTGTCTTCACTAAGGACATCCTATGGAGACTGTTATTTGTATATGGATGTCTGCAACAAAGGTTTAATTTGTGATTTTAACAACATGAAGTTGAATCTGGTCTAAATCTGATCATTATAGTTATATTACCATATTTGCTCTTACATGTCAAGCTCTCTTCACTTTTTAGCGTTGTTTATTTGTTTGTTTACTGCTTTCTCTCTCTTTTTAATTTATTTATTTTTTATTGTGGGTAAAAATCAAAATTTTCACAATACATACCAATATTTGTAAAATGATATATAAATATATGCATATATGTGCATTTGCTTACAAAAATGTTATTTATATATATATAAATATATTTTAAGAGGTGCTTAGATTACCCAAAATATTACCCAGAATCCACTGGGATTGCCATGTTGCCCACCTCCCACACCTCTCACCACATCCCACACAAACATCTCCCACAAGTGTGGCCCACCACCCTCAATGGACTTACACATCCTGGGGCCTTGCCACCAACCATAGACCACAGTTCACACCGTAGACCACACTCTCTCCCACACAGTTCTGAGTGGTGTGTGCTGATTTAAAATGGCCTACATCCATTGCCACAACGGTACTCAGGACAACTTCCAAATCCCAAAGAAGCCCCTGTATTTCATCTGCTCATCCCCTCCCTGCCCCAAAAGTGTCAAGTGGCCACTGGCTCCACCTCATTGTTATAATTTCTTCCATTGCTAGAATCACCATATGTGTACAACAGAATACCATCAAGTCCACTCTAGTCCATAGTTCTTTCCCCAGTCCTGAGGAGACTGGGATGGTGATGTCCACTCCACCTCCAAGTAAGAGAGGGCTTATATCCCATGGATATGGTGGGTGGGATGATCCTGCCTGCAGATGCAGGCCCTCTCCATTCCCTGGGATGGCCATTGCCCATTGTTGTCTCCTTGCCATGTGACTTGGATGAGTCCATTGAGCTGTAGGATAGGAGTTGCAGCTCCACCGAGATTCCACGCACACCTGGCACATAGGTAGGCCAGAGGCTCCAGTCTCTGGAAGTATACCTAAAAACTTCAGCATCACATATAGGTTTGAATAGAAGTGAAGTGCACATTTCACATGTCCACATATATGCTTTGACAAATGTATCAACCATGTAAACTACAGTGGGGCATTCTGAAATGGGTTTCATTGAAGCTCCAAAAGCTTTAATAAAAACCCATTCATAAATAGTTAGACATTTCTGAAATGCTGTTCTGTTCATTGGCCAAGTTGATTATTCTGAGTTTCAATTTAATCACTAATTTATTTATTTAAAATAATAATGGCAACACTTACATTGTATGTGTAACATTCCAAGCTCTGATTAAAATGCTTTCTAAATGTTAACTAATTTGACCCTCAAATCAATACTATGGTATTTTTGACCCTTGTAGATAAGGAAAATAATATGTATTTTTCCCAGTTTATTGCAGAGGTCTATTATGTACAATTATGGACAGTCAAATATACTGGTAAAAACAAGTACTTTGGAGTTAATTTGTTGAGTTCATATTCTGTCTTTAACATTTCTGATATGAGTAATTGGAGGTATGTTTTTAAATAGTTCTGAATTTCAATTTCTTCTTGCATTGGTAATAGTAAAAGTACTGCCTAACAGGGTTACTTTGAGAATTGCACAAAATAATATTTACAATATGTATAACACTGTGCTTACATGCAACCCTCAATAACTGTTAGTTATCATTGTGTGTCTGTCTGTGTGTGCGTGTGCATGGTATGAAAGATCTTGGAGAATACTATTCATTATATTTTGATTCCCTTATCATCTATCCCCATTTCTCAACACCTTTCATAAGTAACAGTGTCTCATATAATAAATATCTATACTTTTCTTGCTATTGACGTTATTCTTTCCATCTAGTTATTTGATCATCACAGCAATAACTCTAATTCTTGTAATACATAGAGTTTCACAAATAAATGGAGTTTTCACAGTTATGAACACTTGCAGAATAAAGAAACCTGCCTACATGTGGAAGAAGAGCCTTCCTTACAAGAAATAGCAGTGTTTCTCCAGATGAATATTGCAGGCAGAATTTATACAATTTGTATGTTGATTCCGTTTCCCTATGGAATTTCACAAATATGTGAAGATAAAGCAATTACTCTGTTAGATAATATTTTTTACTATCTAGGGAAAAACAATTGGCACAATGACATAGGAGCCAAACACTGGGTATTGCTTTTCTCCTTTATGTTCAGTCTCCAAATTGTTCTTCTTTTATTGGGAGTTCCATAGAGTGGAATTGATGTTGGTCTTCAACTCTGAGTTTGCATTATGTTAACCATGTTAGTTTCTAAATAATCTATTTTTCTGACACCTTTTCTTCAACACTATTGTCACAACTTTGTGTCAAAATTCTATTATCATTCAACGTCTCAATCTATGGACTGGAAGACACTGGAATGAAGCCATGCTGTTTGAAGACTAGCTTTTATTTTGTTACTTTTCAGTAAACTTTATATTGAAGTCTAATATGCATATAGAAAATACGCTCAACTATTAAGTGTACAACTTTATGAACTTTACGTATAAATTTGTGAATATAATTGTTTAACTAACTTTTTAATCCAGAAGTAGAAAATTAGCAGACCTCTAGAAGCCCTTCTCCTGCTATTTTCAGTCACTACACTACACAGTAACTGTATCTTCCCTTGTAACAGTACAGATTGACCGATTTTGCCTGTTTTCTTTTCAGTTTTATATTGTCAGATTCCTAGAAATCCATGTTGGTGCTGAGCATAAACGTTTGTGAGTTTCATTCATGTTCAATGAATATAACGAGTGTAGCAATAGCTCTTAAATTCCCATTGCTGTATAGTATTCTGTTATTTGACTATACTAAAATGTGTAAATCTGACTATACTAAAATGTGCAAATCATTTTCACTGTTGCTACATATTTAGAATGTTTTCTCATTTAGCTATTACAAAGAGCACACTTTTGCACATCTTTTTATGAATATATTTGTGCATTTGTTCCAGTTAGATACTGGGTAGAAATTCTGGTTTACATTGTATGCATATGTTCAACTTCATTTGACAATGCCAAATAGTATTTCAAACTGGTCATCTGAATTTACATTCCTACCAGCTTTATAGGACAGGTTCAGTTGTTTCATCTCCTCATTAATACTTAATATTATCAGCTTATTAATTTTTTTTGTCATTCTGGTATGTGTGTGTAGGGGGAGACACCTTATTGTAGTTGTACTTTGCATTTCCCTAATGGCCACTGAAATCAAGTATATTCTCATATGTTTATTTGACTCCTTTAAATTATTTTTAGAAGCACTTGTATATATTTTGCTATTTTTCTAAGCTATATCATTTTTTATTTATTCATAAAAGTATTATGTAAAATATTCTGGATATGAAACTTTTATTAGATATGTTTAGTGCAGTTACATTCCCCCAATCTGTAGCTCACTTTTTCAGTCACTTATGTTGTTGTTTGATAAAGAACTCTTTTTAGTAAAAATAATTATTTTTAAAGAAGCATTATATTGCATAAATGTTACATTGAAAATATAGGGGATTCCCATATACCCCACCCCCTCCTTCTCTCACAATTTCCCCCATTAACATCTTTCATTAGTGGGATACATTTGTTACATTTGATGAACAAATATTGAAGCATTGCTACTACTCAAGGTCTATAGTTTACATTATGGTTTACACTCTGCACTGCACAATATTTTAGATTTTGACAAAATGTATAATGGCCTGTATCTGACATTGAAATATCATGCAGAACAATTCCAGTGTCTCAAAAATGCTCAGTGTTACACCTATTCTTCCCTCTCCCTCCCCTTAGAACCTCTGGTGATTACTGGCTTTATATCAATGTTACAAGTTCTTCCATCACTAGAACAATAATAAGCCTACTTTAGTCTATAGTTGCATTTCCCCCTTAAGTGTGTTCATTCCTCAATCTTGAGGATTTTAGGATGGTGATGCCCACTCTGTTTCTGAATGAGAGGAGACTTAGATCACTTGGGGCAGATGGATGAAACTGTCTTGCTTGCAGTTGTAGATACTCTGTTTTGGGGGATGGGTATTTCCCATCATCATCTTTTTGTTAATTGTCCTGGGTGAGTCTGATGAACTGGAGAGTAGGTGTTGGCTGCAACTCTGCTGAGATTCAGGGCTCAACCAGCATATGAACAGCTGGAAGATTTAGGTCTCTAGACATATATTTAGTGGATATAGTGCTAATTTATAGGTTCAAATAAAAGAGGCAGCAGAACCATGTGTAGGAAAAGTATAAATGAATCTAACTCTGATACATTGGGGAGATAGGTTATCATATATTCCAAGGAAAAACCAACCGATTGTTTACTGATTTCCTGGGCTTGTCTGCCCTACCTATAGTGTCTAGATGTCTCTAGAGCCCTCAGGAGCACCTGTGCTTGAGGCACTGTTTACTGTAACAGTCAGTGAGGTCCTCCTGAGATATGCATAAGCATAAACTCTGGACCTCCTGACTCATTTTAAATTCTCTTTGTCCTAAAAATTCATTTGTATTTAATATGTCCCTCTTTTGGTCTAGGTCTTTTTCCATGTGCATTGCTAGTTGGAGCTTGGTAATAATCCCTCAGTGCCAGGGAGGCTAATCCCCAGGAGATAAAGAACTCTTTTTAATATAAAGACAGTGCAGTTTATCCCTGCCTTTGTCTTTTTTGGTAACATATTCTCTTATGTTTTCTTCTAGAAGATTTTTGGATTTATCTTTGACATTAGATAATTTAATTCACTCAGAATTGATAGTTGTATATGGTGTTACTAGGCAGTGACAGTTGATTCATTCCCATGGATATCTTAATTACTCAAAACATTTGTTGAAGGAATCCTTTGCATTTCAGTGTCGACTTTTGTCATAAATCACGTGATTATATAGTATGTGCCTGACCCCATTGCCTGAAGAACGTCATTTGTTTGTTTGTATTACTGTGGGTTTATCAGTTTCAAATTCTCTTAGTTCTTAGTTCTTGTTCATCAGGAAATATCTCTTTTTGGCTTTCACTTTTGACCTCTGTGAATTTTGCTAATTTTCCTGAAAGCTAATAAATATGTTAAAAAGGTGTTAAAATGTGTATTATATCTTACATGTTTATATCTCGTGTGGCCAAATATTTTTAGTATACCTCATCTGTCAATTTTTTTCCAAATGAAAAGTTTAGGTTCCTTTCAGTTAAAATAAATGATGACAGACCTTTTCACCCAAGCTATAATTTAATTATCAGTACTATAAACAAAATTCAAAATATAATCATTTGATTTAAACATAATTATAAGAGCAAAGCATATTTAAAAGATCAACAAATAAAAATCAAACTACCAGCATTAACACACCATAAAAATTAATTTATCCATTCATTCACCTAATCTATAAAGATGAACTCTTGTATATGAATCTTGCATATGAATAATGTCTCTGGTAATAAGAAGTGGGTAAAAGCAGATGTTTACCAGCTGGAGATGTGACAGACATTAATTAACTAATCATCCATATGAACATAATATTGCAATGTATTGAGTTCCATAAGCTAGTTACACATGGGATTATGAGATCATATAATAGGGGGATTTAATGTCATCACCATTTTTCTCTGAGATCTGTAAGATAAAGCAGGATAAGAAAAATATTCTGGGAATAGCATGTGCAAGATCCAGAAAAAGAGTAATGATGGTGCAGGTTAAGGAACTGAAAGAGACCAGGGAGCCTGGAGCCCAGATAGCAGTGGCAACACACTGTGAAAGTAGGTTGGAGAGATACCCAGAGATCAAGCCACACAGGGCCTCACTGGATGCATTGAGAAGTTTCATTTTTATACATGAAATGGATAGTTACTTCTTTTTCTGCAACTAAATTACTCATTTAAAAATGAATCATGATGGAAACAGACTCTGGAAGCAATTGCCAAGATGTATTCTATTTTTATGAAGTGTACATATATTACCTTAGTGTGTACTTTCTATACAATATCTTGATGGACTATTTTATAAAATTATTTTATAAAAATAAAAACAATAATGTTACAGTAAAACCAGCCTAAATAAAATGTTCACATCCTTTTTATTAAAAAAAAAAAAATGAATCTGTTGAAGAGATGTTCTGTCCCAGCTGGGCAGACTTGGTAGCCTTGTCAAAAATCAGTTTCCCATAGAGTTGAGGGTCTCAGTTTGATTCCACTGATTAATATGTCTATCCTTATGGCAATATTATGTGTTTCAGGACAGTCTTTTCAACAAATGGTGCAAAGAGAACTTGATATACATATCCAAAAGAATGAAAAAGGACTTCTATCTCATACCTTATACAAAAATTAACTCATGGATCAGAGATCTAAGTATAAAAGCCAGGACCACAAAACTTCTGGAAGAATATTTGGGAAAGCATCTTCAAGATATGGTGGTAGGTTCCACAAATCCCTTGACTCCTACCAGCCACCAAGTGGGAGGGAGCATTCTCTGGTAAGAAGAGGGTGTTGGTGAAAGGTGGAGAGGAGTTTCCTATGTGTGGGTTTGGTTACCTGGGCCCCCTTTGAACTTCAGAGAGCATACCCACTGGTACCACGGAGGCCCCAGGAAGAGAAGAGAGGGGAATCTGCTCAGGTAGCCACGCCCAGCCACCCTGGGAGAGAGGAACTTGGGCAGGGAGAGGGCAGAGACAAGCAATTGACTAGTCCTACCACTGAAAACTATCAAAATTCCAACCCCACTAAGGGAGGCTGGTGGTAGAGAGCCTCAATAAGCTCTCAAGGGCCTATATAGGGTCCCCTGGGAGGAGGAGGGGTCTGGAAGAGGGTTCAAAGTGGTTTCTTTGCAATGAGTTTGGTCACAATGGTCCCCTTTGAATCTCTGAAGGGACCTCAACCTGACCAGGAGAGGGGAGGGGTATCTACTCACACAAACTGTCATGCCCAGCTGCCTTGTGAGAGAAAGCAATTAGAATAGAAAGGGGGCAAGGACAAACAGGCACCTAATCAGCAGGTCTCTGGCCAACTGCAAAGATTCTAACCTGCCCAAGGGAAAGTAGGCAGGTAGCTCTCTGGAAGGCTAACCAACCCAAGGAGAACATTTAGCTTAGTGGAGTTCTCTCTTTGAATATAGGAGATCCCTGGTTTGAGTCCAGCTCTTCTTAGAGAAGTTATCCACCAGGTTATCAGACATCCAGCTGATACTTTAGGACAGGGACCATATAGACATTGTTTTTGTATTACCTTTACTTGGATCTCTTATTTTTCTTAAAAAAGGATCTTTTTTTAAAATTTAACTTAGTTTACCTGCTAAAACCCAGTTCAAAAACTGCAGAGGGCAGGCTGCAGGGTAATTGTTTGATGAATGCCAGCAGCCTGAGAAGCTCCTCAGGGGCCTAAAGGGGAAGGTTGTTTTCCATGGTTTTTTGTTTGTTTGCTTGTTGTTGTTTTTTTTTTTTTAATCCTCTTTCTGCACCCCCCCGCCCCTTTTTTAATCAGGTACTGCTGTCTTGTTTCTTCTTTGTTGTGTGTGTTTCCCTTTTTTGTTGTTGTTTACCAAATTTTGTCTACCTATGCTATTTCTTTTCCTTCCTTCATCTTTCTATCTTCTGTTTTCTGTTGTTTTTTCTTACATTCCACATCATTTTGTTTGGTCTTCAATTTTCCTTGTCTTTATTTCTCTTTCCTTTTCTCTCTGTTTTCTTTCTTTTTTTACTTTTTTCTATTTCTCTTTTCTTTTCTCTTTCCCTCTTTTCTCATCATTCTAGCCTTTTAATTCATCTTATCTATTTTTCTCTATTCAGTTTCTCATCTCAATATTTGTTCTTCACTTTTTTGTTCTTATTCCTCTGTACTTCTTACTCAAGTTAATTATTCATTTTCCTTGGTCTCATACAGTTCCTCTTCTACCTTTTATTATTATTATTACTATTATCCTTTCTCTCTTCTTACCTCTTTCCTTTTCTCTGACCCTAATTTTTTTTTTCAAGGGAACATAGATAACAGCAAGGAAATAGAATTAGAGTAATGAAGTGTCAAAATGAAAACCTAACACACACACAGAAACAACAACAAAAAGATATGGTGGTAGGAGGTGATTTCTTAATATTATAACCACAATATGAGCAAAAAAAGAAAAAATGGATAAATGGGGCCTCCTCAAAGTTGAAGACTTTTGTGCTTCAAAGGACTCTGTGAAGAAGGTGAAAAGGCAGCTTACACAATGGGAGAAAATATTTGAAAACCACATATCTGTTAAGGGTTTACCATCCATAATATGCAAAGGGAACATGCAATTCTATGATAAAAAGACAAATAATTTAATTAAAAAGTGGTAAAAGACTTGAACAGACATTTTTTCATACAGGAAATACAAATGGCAAAAAAACACATAAAAAATTTTCAACATCACCAGGTATTAGGGAAACAAAAATCAAAACAACAATGTGATATCATTTTACACCTACTAGAATGGTCACTATTGGGAAAAAAAAAACAAAACAAAACAGAAAACTACAAGTTTTAGAGAGGATGTGGAGAAATAGGAACATTTATTCATTACTAGTAGGATTGTAGAATGCTATAGCCACTGTGGAAGACTGTTCAATGGTTCTTCGGGAGCTAAATATAGATCTTCCATACAATTTGGCAATCCCACTACTAAGTAAATATTCAGAAGAACTGAAAGCAGGGACACAAACAGACATTTGCACACTGATGTTCACAGCAGCATTGTTCACAATTGTCAAAAGATGGAAACAGCCCAAGCATCCACCAACCAATGAATGGATAAACAAAATGTGGTATATACACACAATGGAATACTATTCATCTCTAAGAAGAAATGAAGTATTGATGCATGTGACAAAATGGATGAACCTTGAAGACATTTCGTTAAGTGAAATAACCAGACACAAACGGACAAATATTGTATGATCTCACTTATATGAACTAAATGTAATGAGAAAACTCATGGAGTTAATAGCTAAGATATAGGTTGCCAAAAGATAGAAGGAAGGCAGAGAATGGGGAGCTAAGACTTAATTTGTACAGAATTTTAATAAGATTGATTGTAAATGTTTAGAAATGTTAGGGTAATGATAACACATTATACTGAACGTAATTAACTGCACTAATATATAATTGTGGCTGAAAGGGAAGTTTAGGGTCCTGTATGCCACTGGAAGGAAAACTAGAGGATGAAACATGAGGCTGTGTAGCATAGTGAACCATGTTGTGGATGATGAGTATGGTTAATAGTACAAATATAAGAATGTTCTTCCATGAATCAAAACAAATGTACATTGATATTACAAGGTGCTGGTAGGATGCAAATTTGGGCAAAATTACAACCAAAGCAAACTATGGACTATAGTGAATAGTAATATATTAATATTTTCCCATCATAATATTGTAAAATAATTATGCTAAGTGAAAGAAACCAGACACAAATTTCTGCATATTGTTTGTCTCCATTTATATAAAATGTAAATATAAATAAGTTTATATAGAGAGAATGAGATTAACAATTATGTATGGCAGGGGAAGGATAGAAGGATTGAGAAGTAACTGTAAATGTAAGGGGCTTTTATCTTTGGAGTAATGGAAATGTGGTGATGAATGAACAACTCTGTAATTATATTATACCATATATATTATATACATATGTGATTATATTATCTTATATATTATATTAGATAAGTTGTATGGTATGTGAATATATCACAAGAAAATATATCCTTTTAAAATGTATCTGGCATTGGCTGTAATATTTCAGATTCTCTTAATTGACATATGACTATACAACATAGTTTCATGAAATGACTCTATTTTTCTAAAAAGATCAAACTTTAATCATGCCAAGAGTAACCATTGAATAACAATATCATGATCTATTATTCCAGGAAGAATACAATATTTTATTTTTGAGTTTCAATTATGTAGCCCTCCTAAATTAATGTTTTCTTTGAGGAGGACTGTTTGTACTTACTATAGTAGGTTTTCTGGTTTAAGTCACCATGATAATTATAGCTCACACTGGTGAGGAAATGCCTAAATGTAATTGTTATCATGCAATTTCCCAAGAATTATTCACCAAAATGTTAACAAGAATGCCATTTCCTTATTCAGATGGAAAAAATTCAAGGGAATCTTTTCAAAGAAGGAAACAAATCACACTTCAGTGGGAGCCATGTGAAGAGTGGGAATACATTCAAAGGGAATGCTTCACCTTCCCTGTGAAGACCAAAGTATTTCCTTTGAAGAATCTTAGAAAAGTCTGCAGAGTGATAAGAAGAAGGAAGATCTGTCCCACAGTATCTCCCCAGTGATCCAACGAAGAAGAGCCCAAATGATGAACTGTATTATGAATTCCAGTTATAGATGTTGGCACATGATAAAGGAAAGTAACCAATAGACCAAATTGGGATAGAGGAGAAAGACATATGGCGCTTCCTTCAAGAAATGTAAACAACAAATTTGACAGTTTCCAAAATTCTGCCGTGAAAATATGCACAAGTACAAACCTTTCAAATTGTTTATATGGTAATTTTGAAGCACATAAAGCCATCGCAAGAGATTTTACTTTCTTTTCCTTTGTGTAGAAGAAATTAAATTTCCAAAACATAGGCATTGGTACTTATATAATCAACCATACTTCTTTCTGTGCAGTCATTTAACCATTTCTAACCTCATTTTATTCCTACCAAATGAAATATTGGGTTGTAAGTATGTATATTCACGTTTATGTAGTTCCTGACACAGACAGAATACACAGCCCTGCCAATAAGGAAACAGGAAAATCAATGAACCTGCAAAAATAATAACTGAGAGAAAGTTTAGTTTAAGTTGATGAGGTTGATTTCTTTTCCTCATGGCATTTTTTTAAAAATAAAGTCAAATTGAAATAATTACTTCTGTCACTTAAAAGTTCCCTGAAGACAGCCCAGGGACTTTTAACATTGGAGTTAGGTATTGACTTTGGTAGACATCAAAAACTATGTGCTGAGCTGAATTTAATTAACATGTGAACACAAACACATATGAAAATAGTTCTAGGGGCTGAAGCATATATGTCCTTGGTATGGTCTTACCCAGGTTGAAGCAGACTGACATTAAGTTCATTGAATAAGGCAAGTGAGTAGGAAGAATCCACTCTCTTCTAATAGCTCCTTCACCCAAGGCAATTGGAATGAGTAATGATAGCCTGCAATTCCCAAATCAATGGCTACTCTCATGTATATACTTTCTAAGGTCAACCATCACATCATTTCTAATGTTCTCTTTAAAGCTTGGGTGAACTAATTCAAAATGAAATATACAAGTTTGACATCTACTCCTTAGTTGTGAGACTGATGGATTTATAAACAAAAGAATCAAGGTTTCAATTAAAAATACTTTGTAGCTGAAATTGTGTTAAAACAACTAACTATAATTCTTGACTCTTGACTGGACATTTTTGGAAAAATTACTGTAAAAGACTTCACTGTGCTGTTCAAATGATTCCTTATGATTTCCTTCAAGAAATGCAAACAACAAACATGACAGTTTCAAAAATTCTGCCATGAAAACATGCACAAATTTGAACCTTTCAAATTATGTATATGGTAATTGTTTGTGAATAGGTTAAAATATATGTACATAACAATTCTACTTTGGATTCCCATATTTTCAAATATTATATTCTTTTACCTTGTATTTATTTGGAAGTTCAAAATGATGACATAAATATACAAGGTAGGGACTATTTTAATTTTGCTAATGATTCTTCCAAAAAGTGTGTATTTTCCTTGTAATGCTCAAAAGCAGAGGAATTTTTTTGGCTAACAAAAGTAGTTTTCTAGTTTGTTTGTAAAAATGTAAACTTGGAACACATTTATACTCCTGATCAGATTCTAGCAGTCTAAAATGGTGTATGAAAAATATAGTTTTATTTGGTTTGAGCAGCTGCAAAGTGGCAAGACAGTATGATGTTCCATGGTGTCAGCCTTTGAGAAAACAACTGTGGTGTAAAATTAACCTATATGAAACCACTTATGTAAATAAAAGCAACCACATAAATGTGGAACCATTTGGACCCAATATTGTAACTAAGTGGAAAGCAGATGAACAAATGGACATGATTGTCACAGACTGCAGCAGGGACAAAATATTGAGTTAAAAAGAATGTGACCATGTTAAACAAATGAGCTAAGGGAATAGTCTTCTCAAATAAAAAATTCAACAGAATTTGTGTGATTGTCAGATTGGTGAAAAGATAAAATGAGGGTGTGATTCAGAGGCTTAGGTCCAAGATTTTCACAATACAGAAAAACACAGATTACTAGAAACAAGACAAAGAAGGCAAGCTGCAACTCTGGAATACTGGTCAACCTCAGGACGCTAAATTACTTGTCTCTGGTCTGTTTTATTTTTAACATTTCCAGATGAATTCTTCTTCTGTTTAAGGAAGTAAAAACCGACTAATTATATATGAAGAAATAATACACATTTAAAATTCCATTCAAGGGCTTTATATAAATATCTTCTCATTCCTGTCATTTTACAAGGACAGCATTATAATCTCCAATTTTTAAAATCTATTTTTTTATGAAGCACTTACTATGAACCAAGATAAGCAATAGAGAAACAATTGCTTTCAAACAGTGTTTCTGCAATATCATGGAAACACATGCATTAATAAAAAACCTAAACATATAAGCATATATTCTCTGAAGAGTGAGAAGTTTATCAAAAGATAAATGCTGAAATCTAACAGAGAAAATTTTGTCTCAGACATATGAAATAACTGTCCAGCTAATGATAAACATCGGTGAATACATAGCAAATGAATGCTGTACTTCAGCCATGGTGATGAATTCTTTATATGTTTTAATCCATTTATTCTACAGAGCAACCCTATGAGAAAATACTGTATCTTCATTTTATAGAGCAAGAATTTGAAAAAGATAGAGGTTTAGTAATTTTCCAAGTAAGTCTGATTCTAGAGTTCATACCTTTTGAAGTTACTTCAGCTGGTCAGGATCTGACCTCAAAGATCACATTATTCAATACGTTGGATTTGTTTACACATTGTAAAGTAGGATGATGTCTCATAGTGAATTATATCATTCAGTATGCGTGCAGCTGTCAAATACCTTATCAACAACATTTTGGAAAGATAGGAAATAATTGTATTTATTGCATCACTTTTCAGTTCAGTAAAGTATGGTGGATCAAGTATGATATGTTTACATAAAAACAAACTTTGAAGCAGGAAAAATTTGAAAGCCTTTCTGACTTATATGACTTTAGATTTAGATTAATAATTAAACTGGGAGTCTCCATTTCCTTACCTTTAAATTGAGATTACAAGTCTGAACTCATAGTGCTGTTGGGGAAATTAAATGAAACAACATATATTAAAACAAGGCTTAAACTTTGGCAAGCATTATTGTTTCTTTCTTTTCCCTTTGTGTTTTCATGTACATGTATATCTAAATCTTCAGACATCCAGTGCTTCCAAGAAAGTATCTGATTTAAGAATAAATGTGTTAGGCCCATAGCATTGCCATTCCTTGAAGTATTTGTTTATAATTTTTCCTTACAGAAATAACCATTTAGGTGCTGATCTTTCAGATAGGTAGGGGAAACTCTTATGAAATAGTCTATCAAAATTATTATGCCTTAGAGAAATACAAACCAGTTTCTTCTATTTTTTCCTGGATTCTTCTCTGTTAACATTACTGAATGGGCTCAAAACATATAAAATCCAGCAGAGTTAACTTTAAAAGGAGATGAGTATGGATTTATGGGCCTCTTCTCTAACTCTCTCATGAGAAATTTGATAATAACAAGGGAATTATTCTTTAAAATTTTAGGTAAAAGCCAGGATGTACTGAAATAATTAATTAATGCAAAAAAAATTCTTGAGCACCTTTATTATATGTACAATACAGTGCAATATAAACTATAAAACTGGCTATCTTAATGGGCTGATTGTGTAATTCCAATGAATCAGCCAATTCATGAAAGCACTTTGGCATTCCCACTTGTCTTTAAATTGTGTGGATGTGGGCATAGCAATTGATTGCATATTGTTATGGTCAGTCATAAGTGTCAGTATAATTATGGGTCACATTTCTGAAAAAATGCTATTGGCTTATAACTATCTAATATATTTCCTCAAAGGCATTTTTGGTCCATTTGACATCATTTTTCTAAATACATCTTGTTGGAATTTCAAAATTGGCATTCATTTATTAGTTTTTAACCTTTTTATTTTATACTTCACCCATTACTGAACTTTTATTCACTACTAAGTACTGTGCTAAGCTTTAAAGATAGATGCATGGACTCTGAGCTCAGAAAATTTGGAATAATAACAGACTAGTTTTTCAAAATTAAATATTGGTATATGTTTAAGTAGAAGTCCAGTAAACTATTAATTAAATGTAAGAACTTACAAAAATGGTTATTTGTATGTGTGTTTTGACAGAATTGTAGACAATCTGACTTTCAAAGAGAAATATTTGAATAACAAAATCTAGTTATAGAGAGATGGAAAAATAATTGTACTGAATAATATAAAATATATGAACCTAACATATTACCCTGAAGGAGATACGGAGCAGAAATCAGCTCTAAGGTAGAAAAGCTGCTTTGAAATAAACTGAAGAAAATATTTTGATTAAGGCAAGTGACAAATTACTGCAGATTTTCCTTTTAATTGAAAGCAATATCTACTATGTGATCATAAATCAGTTCCAACACTTATTTTGTTCAGACCCTGCTTGGTCTGAAAAAACATTGTTCTGAGAACTATGGGTGGAGTGGGATTGGATGGTGTGAAAAGAATGAAGTTTTTGCCTAGGGTCTAGGGATAGTTTCAATCCATTTCTTCATTTCTAAGTTACATCAGCATTCATGTTCTTATAGTATATTACTTAAGAGATTGTATTGATTTCTCTCCTTATATTTTCTTTTCCCCTATGAAACTATACAATCTCAGAACTTCTTGAAGATTCTTCTGTACTGGAAGTGGTGCTTGGCTTATAGTGGGTGAACAATAAGCATCCTTTCACTTTGCTTATACTATGCAAATTGAAGTTCAACAGAAACATTACATCTTAAACAATTAACTTACCATATGCTTCCTTTAGCCTTAAAAGCTTTAAACAATGACTCACCTTCTTTCATTCTAAAATTAGATAGGTGATGATTAATTGTTGCAGAGGACAACTGTGGGTACAATTTGAACTGTGGTATGGCTATCTACTAACTGGCCCATCCTGAAAAGTAGACTAACAGGGCAGAGATGACAGAAAGCATGAAGGAGGCCAGGACCCAGGAGCATTAAATGCCACTGAAAAATTCTACAGAAGTTCCAATTTCTTTTGAGGTCATCCATTCATATTTATAATAAACATCCTTTGCCTATTTCAGATGTTAAGATATAAAAAGGAATTCTTAAGGTTTTGATACTGGTTTCTTGTTGTAGCTGAAGAAGGAATCTGTGTTTCTGAGAGTGACTCTCTCAAGTGGGGAGAAGTAGGTAGGTGGCAATCATGAACAAGGGAGTCTGACCATAAGAACTCTTTCCTAGAGGTGAGAGCAAGTCTCATCAGTTGTTGTGCTCATTTCTTCTCAACTATGAGAGAGAAGCCCCAAAGAGCAAATGCTACAGGAATTTTGAACCACTAGCTATTACCTTATGGTAGTCAAAATGTGTATTAATATGCTTGTGCACATGCCAATAAATACCCATATATTTGTTTGTAGATTTATGTAAACTTAAGAAAGTGTTAAAAGTGGTAAATATAGGTGAAGGAGAATAGGAAATCAGGATGGTAGAAAGAAAAGGGAAATATTTTAATTTTTTTATTTTATCCTTCTATAGAGATAGAATAATATTTTGCTATAAGAATTATAAATTTTATAATAAAAAACTAAGAAAATTATTCCTCCAACCTACATAT
The DNA here is from genome assembly GCA_026826555.1 of Tolypeutes matacus. Lineage (NCBI taxonomy): Eukaryota > Metazoa > Chordata > Mammalia > Cingulata > Chlamyphoridae > Tolypeutes > Tolypeutes matacus. Next base: position 190,088 of record JAKSZT010054436.1, on the reverse strand, counting down.
ACACACACCTTTCATCTTCACACATGTACTCCTATCTCACATGTAAAACTATAATGCATCTATTTCTGTGTTCTTTAGGATTTGTCATTAGATTATAAGTTGTCATTATGGGTTTACATTTGACTTTATTATAAATGTTGTTAAAGTTAGATCCAGTTCTCAAATATAGATATTTTGTTTGATTTATAAAGTAAGATGTCCTCTGATTTTATTTTGAAAGTATGTTTCTCATAATCAGTTTCTGACAAGCTTGTTCATACCCTTGTTTCTCAGACTATAAATGATGGGGTTCAGCCTAGGGCTTATGAAGGTATAGAAAACGGCAATTATTTTGGATTGCTCAATTGCCTTGTCTGTGGTTGGTCTAACATACATGCAGAACAGGGTCCCATAAAACACATCCACTGCCACCAGGTGAGACCCACAGGTAGAAAAAGCTTTGCGCCTGTGTTCAGCAGAACGCATGCTCAAGATGGCAATGAGAATGAAGATGTAGGAGACGAGGATGATGAGGAGGGAGTTTGATTGGTTAAATCCTGCTACCACAAACATGGATATTTTCTTAACAAAAATGTCGGAGCAGGAGAGTAGGATGAGGGGTGGGTCAGCACAATAGAAATGGTTAATGATGTTGGAGCCACAGAAGGTCAGGTGGTATGTCCACATGATTTCCATCAGACCACTAAGAAACCTGTAGACTTGTGGACTAGCAATCAGTTGAATGCACACCTCTTTGGCCATCTTACTGCTGTAAAGCAAAGAGTTACAGATGGCCATGCATCTATCATAGGCCATCACAACTAACATGTAATATTCCGTAATAACCATGACAATGAAAAAATAGCACTGGACTAAGCAAGCAGCATAGGAAACGGTTTTCTTCTCTGATGAGAATTTCACCAACATATAGGGAGTCACGTTAGTGGAATAGCACAAGTCCAGGCAGGAAATACTGGCAAGAAAATAGTACATGGGAGTGTGGAAGTGGGAATCTATTCTGGTCAAAACCAGCATCCCAAGGTTAGCCTCCACAGTGATCAAGTAGATCACCAGGAACAGCACAAAGAGGGTGGACTGAAGCTCTGGACTATCGTTAATCCCAAGAGAATAAATTCAGTCACCAAGGTGGAATTTCCTCTGGCCATTTTCTTAGGAAACATGACTGTTCACTTAGATTAGGTAAAATAAATTAAGAAGGTGGATGAGAAATCAATCATATGCTTCTTTTCTCTGTCATTCTCACCTCTCTGTCTGTTTCTTCCTCTCTCATTCTTTGTCACACACAGCTATTACTAGAAATAGAATGTAGGAGCTGGTGGTGACCAGAAAGTCTTAGCCCTAAATAGTTGAGACTATGACATGCAGATGACTCCTAGAAAGAATGGCTCCTGGTACAGCTTGTTTAGAATAGGATAATTATTACCTGAAATTTAACTAAAAATGGATTAAGCTATCATCTATAATTTATAGTTCATCATAAAATTATGAATTTCTTCTTTGAGCCTGGAACCGGTCCTAAACAAAATGGTGACATATATTTGTTAAACACTTTTGTGGTCACTAGTAGTGTGTGCAGTGTTTAGAGGGATGCACCTCAGAGATTCCACTTTTGAGAATCCCATTGCCTACTTGTGCATTACAGAGCCCAGAATCACATGGGTTTGAAGGAAATTCTATAGGACCTATTTTACTGTTATACCCATAAAATAGAGGGAGATGGATAATTCCTGCACAAGTAGATCAGACATAAGGTCCCCAAATTTGGAAAGAACAAAGGCTTGTTTGAATTACTGTTGGAAGACTTTGTAGCAGAGTAGGAAAGAATAAAGCAAGAGGGCCACAGATAGGGAAAAAGAGAGTTCTCAAAACTTTGATAATAGTATTCATTAGATTATCCATCTATGTTCTTCATTTATCCCAGAAACAATTTAAGGAATTTACAATTAATAACAGAATTTGGCAAATCTGTCTTACAGGTAAACAAGAATTTGACTCTAAGCTTTCTAGTAGCATGCATAAATAGTTTAGTATTCTTCATCTATGATGAATGTCTAGAAGTTATTAAAAAAAGAACTAATCATCAAAAGCAGAAATATTCTTAAAATAAGTTTTGAAAATACTAATTATAATACAAGGATTATACTTTTATATAATATTATCCGTTCAGATAATAGTGATTAATTAAGAGATAAAATGAAAGGATTATCCATGATCATACATGGATCCCTGGTCATGTCATACGTTAGTTTATAAATGATAATTTATATCTCAGATAAGGGATCACAAACTTACATGCCTACAGAGGCCATTTAGATAACAGAAATGAGGGGAGTAAGTTGGGCATAAGAGTGAACTAATGTGAACTGGAAAGTGGCTCCAATCTAAAGAATCAGCAGCCATTCAGGCCAAAGGAATTATTGCTAGGTGGTAAAGTGGGCCTCTTAACCCCAGAGTTTAAAGCTTCCAATTATAAAGACTTATTAAAATTCATCATTTTAATCAACAGTATGTCAAATATAAAATTTTAGCATTTAATTCAGTTTTAGCACAATATTTAATCGAAGCATTATAAAAAATTTACAGACTTTATCCACTAAGCTGCAGATAATAATTCAATGCAATCCCAATGTCACCAAATAGATTTTTCCAGTTTCTAAGCTGTGGGGAATTAAAATAGGAACTCTCAGAAGTTGGCTATTTTGTCTTTTTGTTGCTAAGAGGATGCTACATGATTTAGTCCATAGAAAAGAGATAAGGTGTATACACAAACAGCATTGAACACCACATGTCTGCAAACTATTTTGCTGGGAAAATAAATATAGCTTAAATCAGCACTTGCCTTGGGAAAGCTGGTTTATATGTTTGTGATGAGGAAGAATTATGAAGAGAAAGTTAAGCAAAATGCACTTAATACACTAATAATGATTTGAACAAGTTGACTAATTTTGGTCAGGAATCATAGTAGAATCAAATAAAAGAAACCTTTAACTGGAATCTGAAAGATAACAAGAGATTTTTTCAGAAGACAAAATTAAGGAGATATTCCAGGTAGTGTGAAAAATATATTCAGAGATAGGAGGTTTGTAGGAAAACTCAAAGATATTCCACAAGTACGTAGGGATGAATTTTCTATTGTGGTAAATAAGTCTTTTAAAAAGTAATAAGCAGATAAAATAAGAAAGTCCTTTTATGGCAGAACAAGAAATGTAGACTCTCCTGAAAGTTGAGATATACATCTTTGACTCTGTCTCTAATAGTGTTTTGGAGTGTGTGTGTGTGTCCCAAACTATGGTAATGTATTAGAACTCACATAACTGTTAGTTTGAAACAGAAATATTCTGCAAGGCTTGACCTTGAATTGTACAGGAAATACATCATTAGAGGATTAGTATTTGTATATTGAAAGTGCCCTTTTCTCACTCCCAGGGATAAAGGATCACTTTGGAAAATATTCACCTTAATAGATGTAAATCTTCTATTTAAATTCCGTATGGGCATTCAGCTGATGTATTTAAAATGACAAAAGGGAAAATGGAATTTATTCTACCTATTTCCTAACCCTTTCTTCACAAAACTTCCGCTACCCATACTCCATAGCTTAGGAAGAAAATAAATATATTTTAATAATAGTACCTCCTGACATGCATGTAGACACTTCATTTTAACAAAGTGATCACACTGCTTCTTCTTCATTTCCCCTTTATACGAGCCCTGCAACAGCTGCAGAGCAATTACAATTAAGAACGGGAAAATGGGACGCAAATAAATGTGTGTTGCCAGCTGTGTTTTTAGATTAGTATTTTCAAAAATGTTCAACAAAATTACTGGACATTGGGAAACAAAATAGGTCCATGGCAAAATAAATGTGGAAAATTCCATGGTTTGAAAAAGAGACAAATGGGTTTCACTATTGCAGGAATTCCCAGAGTCTTTTATATGTCCATGTGCTAAAGGTGTGGGCAGGAATATGCAGCATTTAACAAGCTGACTCATTAAGAGTCTATGGGCATCTCTACTGTTCTCTTTAGTCTAAGAATTCTTAATTCCACAATGACAAGATTATGCTAGAATCCTTGCACCTGAACAGCTCAACAAAATACAAAGAAGTCATATATATTCTGCACCTTCATTCAATTTTGCCATTGTTAGAGTTATAAAGCACATTTGAATTTATCACTGATTCATGATCTAAAAAAAAAAGTTTGGGACAAATACTGACCATGTAAAAGCCACTCCAAAAAGGGCCTGAGGATAGAAACAGCCAGAAAAAGTTAAAGAGAATTGGCAGAAATAGACTAGAACATGACATAAAGGCTTTGTAGATCAATTGCAGATTGGCATAAGTCTTTTCTGATCTCAAACATGCAATCTGTATAAATGGACCTTAAATACTAGCACCTGATTGTTAATGTATCATATTTAACAAATATTAATGGTTGTCTATGAGGCATCTGTTTAGGATAAGGGATATGGCAAATTTACATATATGTGAATATAGCACATGAGGCAAGCTCCAAATATTAAAAATTATCTCATATAATTTTCACATATTTTACCTTTTATCTCATGAAATTATTACAAGTTAAGTTGTTCTTTGATCATACCTCCCTATTTTTACCCCCTTCTCTTTTGTAAGCCCTCTCTTGTCATCCATGAAACCCTTCCCAAGACCCCTCTAATTAAGTTTCTTGCCTAATTCACATGTTAGGGGCTAAAGGTCTCTGGGAAACATCATTCTAAAAATGACAATAAGAAAAGGTCTTTAAGACCTAAAGTTTCTTAAATACCTTATTACCTAATACCTTTACTACCTCTATGTCATGTATATAACTACATTTTAGAAGTACAGTTTCATTTCTAGACAGTCTCAGTGTAACAAAAAAGCACATGTATATATATGTGTGTGTGTGTATGCTTACTAATAAAAAATGAGATTATTAGGTGTGCATAAAGTAAATATTGTCAGCAATTGTAAAATATTTTCGGTAAATCCCTGTGATAAACTCAAATTTGCTGCATTAGAGCTAAGGCCTTTTTTCTGTTGAAATTAAAACTCTGAATGATCATGACATGTATAACAGAAATCCAGCTGAGGATTCTATTTGTATACACAAATCCTTTAAGAGCTTGCACTGCTAGTATGTTATAGGTTCATGTTTAATGACTTTGAAAGTCACCTTTGATAGTTTCCTATTTCCTTTCCAGTTTACTGTACTGAGTGCACTCTGTTTTCTTTTTAGAAAACTAGCTTGCTTATTTCATATTTATGTAAGCAGTAGAAAAATATATCCCATCTGGCTCTTACCATATTCTAACTCTTATCCCAATATAGAATGACAAGTAATTCATAATGAAGTATTAGAGAGATTGTAGAACCAGTTGTGTAATAGCCATGAATATTTTGATCTCTGTATAACAAATATCATGCAGATAAATAACTAAACCTTGGTTAGGTGGGGTGGTACCAGATGGCCTTTAAATGTTCTTCTAGGACATTGGTGTCCAAACTGAAGGTTATAGGTAATTAGGAATCAATGGGAGAAGCAGTGAATTTTCAAAAATATATGATCTTTATTGCAAGATACATAACTGAAATAAATCTCCACTAGATTTTATTGGTTCAATAGTATCAAAGGCATTTTCTTAGGACTGGAATGAGGACAGATAACAAAAGATAACAGAGAAAATACATATTTATTTGTGCTGGCAAATTTGATTCATATGGATATGATCTTTCCAGACTGGAGTTCCTGATGCTAGGTGTAAGAAAACACTAAAATGGGATCTTCCTTTAGTTTTCTTTTTTTTTTTTTTTATGTGTGTGTGTGTAACCCCCTGTATTAGTCAGCCAAAGGGGTGCTAATGTGAAATACCAAAAATGGGTTGGTCTTTATAAAGAGTATGTGTTTATTGTTGATTTTGTACCAATGCCAAAAAAGTTACTTGTAGAATAATAGTGATTATTAAGCAGAAAACCAGAGATACCATTCATGTTAAAGTGATAAAAAAAAAAAAACTTGTTAAAATTCAGAGTTCCAAAAATTTCCTGTGCAATCAATAGAATTACAATGCCCAACTCTCCCAGATTCATGGTGCCCAATGTACTACTTGTTGAGATGTTCATTTCAGAATTAGTTTGTCCTCTTCAAGCTCCAGTTAACATGCAGATGTCCTGGGTAGCAGGATAGCATTGAACTGCTGTCACAGTTACTAATCCATGTTCTTAGAAATACCATTTTCCAGTCCTATAAGATAGATTGAGTGGGAGTCTAGGAGACATTAAAGTCAAGGAAAACACTATAGAAAATAGAATTAAGGCTTACTGATTTTAATTTCAATAACTCATTCTGGAAACTACCTCAATTGGGCATTAAAACATAGATACATCTGCTAGAATAGTTGGGAAAGAATTAATATTTTAAGCACAAAAATTAATAAAAAGGTACATAATTAATGTTGTAGGAGTAGCCATGTACTGCATGTGAATATACATTTCATAGGAGTGAGAACCTTCCTCATCTACTCTACCAAGATGAGATCAAGCACCTTCTCCCTGGCTGGGTCCTCCATTCTATTGTCTCACAAACATCAAAGCAGGGCACATTACCTAATGACTTCTCATGAACCTAAATTCTAGGTTTTATTACCCATATCATGGATTTATATAAGCCAATGACATTTCAATAAAAGCTCTTTTGAATCTTTATTTAGAAAATAAACTTTCTACATGCATTAAGTAATTTCCTTTATGTAATAGAAGGTACTCATCTATTTAATACTAGACATTGACTAAAGGATATCTAAAGTGACAGTCATTTCTAACATTCTGACTTGACATTTATACCCATTACCAATCCATCCCACATACAGTTCTTACTAGTGATTGTACCTCTTAGTTTAATTAAAAAAAAAAAAAAAAACAAATCAACTTTTATTGATACATGTTATTAAAGCATACAATTCAGCCAAAATGTATAATCAATGATATTTGGTATAATTCCTCTAATTTAGATTTTACCTTTGAGATGGAATGTCTTCTTATCACTCAGTTATCTTTACACTTTATGGCTTAAAGCTCACATTGCAAATGATCTTTCCAGACTGGAGTTCCTGATGCTAGGTGTAAGAAAACACTAAAATGGGATCTTCCTTTAGTTTTCTTTTTTTCTTTTTTTTTTTTTTATGTGTGTGTGTGTAACCCCCTGTATTAGTCAGCCAAAGGGGTGCTAATGTGAAATACCAAAAAGCAAGACAGCTGCCAACATTTTCCCAGGTTCAGGCTTCTTGGGTTCCTCTCTTCCCGGGGCTGCGTTTCTCTCTGGGCTTAGCTCCTCTGGTTCCTTCACAAGGTCAGCTGTAGACTGTCAGGCAAATGGCTCGCTTCTCTTCTCCTGGGGCCTTCTCTCCAACATCTAAACTCCAACATCAGAGCTGCTTCTCAAAAACTGTTCCTTCTGTCCTTTGTCTTGCCTTTTATATTAGATCCACCATCCACCAAGGTGTAGGGCTCAACAACTTACTGATGTGGCCCAGTCAATGCCCTAATCATAACTTAATCATGCCCAGATTAACAGATCAGCTTACAAGCATGATCCAATTATATTTTTGGAATTCATGTTTACATAAAATTGCCAAAGGGCTACACCCGCCCAAATATTTCTTCACAATTATTTAAAGAGAAATGTATAAATTTCTATAAGAGCTCTATTTTACTAGAATGAGTATGATTCCCCCTTCATCTTGTCTCTTTCTATTTTGAGTTATTTGATAAAGTTTTTGCATGCCTACCTTGAACTAAAATTCTAGATATGTTGATAAGTTGATGAATTCTAGTTCTTACTCCAATGTATACTTAATATGCCTTCAGTCGTCAAATGATTCATGAGAATGTTATTTGTAAAGTAAATTGCTCACTAAAAATACATAATTCCAATAAAAGATAATATTTTTCTAGTGATCAATTGAAATCAGAAATGCACACTAACTCATTTAACGGGTTAAGCATTTAAAATAACATTGAAATCTGTTTTTATTTTCTCCTGTCTCCTTCTGGTGAAGATCTAAAATTGAACCATGAAGAGAAAATGCATGTATGGGTCAGAATTTTAATTCCTACCTGAGCCATGGATAGATTCTTTCAGAGAAATTAGAGGTTCAAGAGATGAGTTGCTGAGAATGATTTATAAGCACTTTTATCCCTAAAGTATTTTTTCAGCACAACATGAAGAAATATTTACAATATTACTACAAGAGATAAGTCCAGGGAAAAATAGTAATTGGTGTAGACTCATACTCACTAGACTCTTGGGATTTGGGCAACATGATTACATCAATTTGTATCATGTTGAGTTTTTGCTTTGTGTGACCAGGAGTTTATTTTCATGGTATTTTCAAATTTGGGGTGCTCATTTATTCCAATCATTTATTCCAATTTACCAGATGACTAATAAAACTAATGATAAGAAATTAATGACATAATTCATGGACTTTCATGTTTTCTCTGGTCCCTTCCTGGTCTGAATTGTGTTTTATATTGCACCTTCCATAAAATGGCTACTGAATAAATGCTTGCTAATAGGAATTTCATCCCTTGAATAGTGTGGATAGATTATAAACCTCAATGAATAAAATCATTTGGACAAGGACACATGATGAGTTGTCATGTGGCAGAGACATTCCAAGGTTTTAGGTTCAGGTGTTGGCATTGTATGTCCAAACTCTGAGCATGAAAACTGTTTCTACAATAAGCTTTTATTTGTTTACAAACAAAAATCAATAGGGTAAAGATAAAAATATTCTGTCAACCTTTTATTTCCTTTTATCAAGAATCCAATTATCCACTCATCCAAGTGATACAAAGAGAAATAAGTTATGGTTCATATGCTCAAATTGTTCTTAGTCTAATTGTGAAAGCAAGAGAGACATGACAGTGCTCCAGGAGTGGCCCAATCTCCAAATGACAGATGAAACCAAAGCTATTTCTGTGGTCTACCTATACTTCTCATTCTGTCACCCACCCCCTTGCTCAGTTGTCTGGCCATAATGGTCTTGTTCCAAAGCTCTTCCCGACTGCAGAACCTTCCCACAGGCTTCTTCACTACATTGAGTGCTATCTCTCCCAAACTCCCCAATTTTTGCCTCCACATCTGTCACTTTTAAAGGTCAATTCTTGAGCAAAGTTTTCCTCTCCCTATATTGAAACCTTCTCACTACCATAATTGTCCTCTCTCATGTGAAACTTACCTGTTCCTTTATGACAATTATCACAATATTAAGTGTAAATGTAGTTACAGTTTATTTGTTTAAGATTTGTCTTACCTTCCACACTCAATCCCAAGAGGACAAGAAATACATTTGATGTTCACTACATACACAGCTTCAGTGAAATGACTAAAATATGTTAAGTTTTCCGTATACATTTATTGAGTGAATTTATTGAAAAAAAATAGAATTTTTATTTCACGCACCAATGTCCTTTGTTCTGGTTCATGCAGTATTTTAAAATTGACAAATTTCATATAAATTACAATATCATGAAGTACTTTTTTTAATGAAAATAATCTGACAAAATTTCACTTGCATTCTGGCAAGAAAACTAATGGCTGGAGCTGAGTAGCAGCTTCATAACTTAAAGCTTATATGCTTCATAGTTTTTCAAAGCTTTTCCCCCAAACTTCTTCTCATTATCCTAAACCTCCCCCAATTCATAACCGTTTTTCATTTTTATTTTTATCAAAGTATTGAATAGAGTATGAGGTGCACTGAAGTTTCTAGTTACAAGGAGGAGAAAGGACATAATGGAGAAAATGATCACTTTTACTTAGAGAAGTTTAGCAAGATGACATAATAGTAAGGGATGACTCTGGAGCCACATTGCTTTGATCAGGTAAGGAAAAGAGAACAAGACATGCTAAATATGTGAAGGTAGAATGTCCTGGTTGTCAATTGCTGTAATTGCATCTTTTCTCAGGTTGCTATTATGTCAGTTTGGTGGAAAATCTTTCATTTTGCACCTGAAATCACACTGTGCTTGAGGCTGGCTGATATTAAGGCAACATTTTTTTAAAAATTGACAATTTAAATCAGATGATAAGGATGATGATGATGATGATGGTAATGATAAAATAGTAATAATGATATATGAATTTTTTCACAAAAGGGGTAAAAGAAATATAAAACCACAAAATAAAATAACTCAATCATAATTTCTTACCCTGAAGCAACCACAGTGAACCCTTAAATACATCATAGTTTTCTTCTATGTTTATATATTTTATAAAATCTTCATTATATATACTGTATTTTTGGAGCTTATTTGTCTAACAAAATTGTAAGAAAGTTTTTCTGCTATATCACTCTTGTACATAATTTCTCTTCATGTATAGAATCCATAACACCATTGGAAAATAATTCAATTAACTAAAATCTCATTATTAGATATTTTAAGTGTTTTCAATTATTTTGTCATTTTTACTATCAAAGATGATAAACAAAAATAGTCATAAGAATGCACAAGTATACAGTTATATTTTTATTGGTACATTTAAGGGAACTAAATCAATGTTAACAAAAAAGTCATTAAGAAATGCAATTTAAAGCCATCATGATATGCGTATAAACACCAGCTAGAATGAATAAAATTAAAGGAATTATTTTACCAAGTTTTTCCAAGAATGTGGAGTGAATAAATTCATGCATTGCTGCTGGGAAAGTGAAATGTAACAAGTACTTTGGAAAACTGACAGTTCCTTATAATATTACAATTACATTTTATATATGACCCAAATTCTTCTCATAGGTAATAAAAGTATAAGTCCATACCAAGATATATATAGCAGCTCATTTTCATAAAAGCCTAAAACTGAAAATAACCCAAATTCTAACAATATATGAAAGGATGAATATATTGTAGTATACCCTTAAAATGGAACCACACCAAGCAATAGAAAAATTCAAACAACTGATCTAGTCAACAACTGGATAATTCTCAAAAACATTTTGCCAAGTCAAAGAAAGTAGACACAAATGAAAATATACAGTATGTTTCCATTTATATTAAATACTGAAACAGAAAAAAATAAAATAAAACCCAATCAGTAGTCAGGAATTTTCTCACATCAGTGATTACCAGAGGCTGGGTATGCAGGGAACAGCCTACTGGCAAACAGATAAAAAGTAAATAGAGGAGGAGAAGGTGGAGACAAAACCGTTCTGTATCAAAATTATGATGCAGGTTTTATTATAGGAGTACACATTTGTGAAAACATACTGATTTGTAGTAAAATGGATACATTTAATTGCTTGGGGTACTATTTTAATAAGATTAATTTTAAATGTCTTATGAAATGGTGTTATTATTCCCAAACAAATAAGAATATTAAGGAACAAAGAAATTGTCACCTACCCAGATTACATAGAGCAAACTTAAAAGCCAAGATTCAAATTCATGTATAATACATTATCTATATAGGATATTGTCTCTCCAGGGAGCAATACTTTGTGTACAAATGAATGTATCCGTGTTTTGTTTGTTTCAGTCTATATAGGAGAAATATGCTCTCACCATAGCCCCCAAGCAGTCAGATTGTTTCTCTTATTTATACTTTCTCCCATTATTTATAAGAACAGAGACACTTCCAAATCTAGATTTTCCTTTAACAATCTATATTCCTATATTTTATGGAGTCTAAAAAGTACAGTTTTTCTTCACATGTCAATATTTATGAAATCAGGATGTGCCTTACAATCACTGTTTTCCAAGCAACTGTCATGATGTAGCTGTCATTTTGTTAGGATGCCCATCAAAATTTACAGAAGGAAATTTTGTTTTTAATTACAAAAGGGTACTGGCACTGAACTACTTTTCCAACAAGAAACAAGTATAAAACTGGACCAAACAGTAGGGAATCTGTTATTAGGCATTAACATTTGCATCACAGGACTGAGCTCCCTGAGAAAAGGGATCAAACAAGGTGTCCTATACTTAGCAGAGAGTAATTCTGTTGTTGAAAGGAGAATAGAGATATTTTAGGTGCAGGATATTGTAAGGTATTGGATTTCAATAGATAGCATGGAAACACTTTATCAATAATCCAAGCATCCAGCCGAGACAGCATTAAGGTCACATTTTAGGAGCAAGACCCACCCCAGATTAAGGACTACCCTACATATGCTCCAACAAAACCTAAAATCTACCTTCCATGGGAACAAAGCAAGCCACCAGAACAAAGTGTATGCTCAAATAAAAGTCAACATTATTTTAAGGAAGGCAACATAATTCCAGAGCATATGCCTTATTTCATCCACAATTTCTTGCATACAATAACAAAATCTAAATATGTTAAAAAAAAACAGGAAATCTGTGAAAAGTAATAAAAAATAGATATGGTCAATATAACCAAATGTCAAGATGATCCAGGTGTAGGAATTAGCAGAGAAAGGACTCTAACACAGCTATTATAAATATGTTAAGGACATATAGGAAAACATGTTTTTGGTAGTTTTATAATTAAAAAGATGTAGAATACCAGTGGAAACTGAAAAAGGACTACAGAAAAATTCTAAAGCTGAACAAAGCCTATATATGAACTGAAAAATTCCCTAGGGGGACTAAATATCAGATTGCAGATGGAAGAAGAAACGGTCATGGAGTTGGTAGATAACTTCATAGAAATTGCCCAAAGTGAAGAATAGAAAGAAAAGAGAGTGAAAAATACAAATCAGTTAACATACACATTATGGGTATAGAAAAAACAAAACAAAACAGAAAACTTTACCAAATTGGTGAAAACATCAACTTAATGATGAAAATGTTCAACAAGTCCCAAGCAAGTTAAACACAAAGGAAGCTCTGTTTAGATGCATAATAGTCAAATTACTGGGAAAAGATGATAAAGAGAAAATTGGGGGAAAATGTTTCATAGACACAAGAGAATAATGATCCAAATGATGGTTAACTTCATATCACAAAAAAATGAAGTAAAAAATAAGAAGAGTAAAATTCTGTTTTGTTTTGGTCTTTTTTTTTCTTATTGTGAAGTAAATTTTTAAGTACTTTAAAAATTTAGAAAAGAAAATAATAAATCAATCCAGAATTTTATACCCAGTGAAAATATCCATCAAGAAAATATTTAAAACTGAGATATCATCCAGTAAAGGAAAGATGACTTAAGTTTTGCCAGCACACTTGCACTATAGGAAAAAAGTGCTTTAGCAGAATGATATCAGATGTAAACTTGCAAATACAGGAAGGAATGAAGTTTGTTAGACATGGTAGATTTTGGGGTAGATATAAAACTATTATTTTTCTTTCTTTTTAATTCCTTAGCAGACGAGTTTCTTGTCTGACAATCTTCATTGATATAAATACAACAACTTCCTATTTATTTTCTCTTTCTTTTAAAGCATGTAGAATTAAAATATATATAAAAAAAAAACAATGCAAAGGGTAGGAGGTGATATATACTTATACTATGATAGTGAAGCATAAATATGAAATATGAAATGGTAAATTATGAATTATAAGTACACTGTGATAAGTTAATAATGTATATTTTAATCCTTAGAGAAGTCATAAAAATTATCAAAAGTGTTGTAGTTAAAAAATCAAGGAAATCAAATGGAATATTTAAAAATATTAAATTCAGACAAAAGATGACAGAAAAAGTGGAAAACAGGAACAGAAGAACAAAAATAAAAAGGATGGAAAATGATATATCGTGTAATAAATAAGAATTAAAAATACAGTATATAAGTATCAAAGAAAATACTCTTAATAAGAACAAACATTACCAGAAATAAAGAGGAATATTTAATGAAAAGGGGTTCATTCAACAGGGAGACATAAAAATCCTAAATATGTGTATCTAATGACAGATGTTGAAATTTAATGAGTAAAAACTAAGAGCAATTAGTAGAAAAATGAGCACAAGCCACAGTTGACGATCTTAACAATTTACTAACTTTTGAAACAAGCAGATCATAAAACAGTAAGGAAATAGGCTATATGAATAATACTATAAATGAATTTTACTTAATTGACATTTATCGAACATGACACCTAATAACTACAGAATGCATATTCTTTTCAAATATACATGGAATATTCACTATTATAGATCATATGCTGATACATAAAACTAATCTCAAAAAATTCTTAATAAGGAGCATGTTCTCTGCCAACAATGGAATTACATTAGAAAACAATATGTATAAAATCCCTAAATACACGGCAATTTACCACAATTTTCTAAATAACTCAAAGTGTTAAAGAAGAAATCATTAGAGAAGTAAGAATTTACACAAAGGGAATGATAAAAATAAAGTATCATAAATTAGCAACTAACAGTTAATACAGGGTTGGGGGGGTGTATAGCTTTGCACACTTATATGAGAAAAACATCTCAAATCAATTATCCAAAATTTCATTTTGAAAAACTAAAAAAGAAGATAAAAGTAAACCCCAATAGGGTAGAAATAAGGAAGTTCAAACAGAAGTCAATTAAAAAGAAAACATACACAATGTAAAAATCATAAAAAATGATTATTTGAAAAGATTCATTACATTTTTAAATCTTTTTTCAGACTAATAAGCAAAAGAAAAAATATGAGAAAACACACATTTGAAAAGATAGTATAGACATTAAAAGGACAATAAGACATAAAAACCCTTATATGAATACATTTGTCAGCATAAATAGACAAATTCTTTGAAAGACCACAAAAATTATCCAAACACACATAAAAAAGAGTAGAAAATGTGAATATTTAAAATTAAATTCAAAATAAAATTTCCCAAAATGGAAATTCCAGACCATCATGATTTTACTGAAATTCTAACAAATATGTAATGAAAAAATAGCACTTTCTTTATTAAACACTTTCAGAAAATGGAGGAAGTTGTCACTTCTCAACTCATTTTATGAAACTAGCATCATCTTATTAATATAACCAGACTATGAGTTTATTAAAAAGGAAAATTATATAGCAATTCTCTCTCCTCAGTATAAATGAAAAAATTCTTAATTATATTTCAACAAATTGAATTCATCAGTAGATAGAAAGGATAAAACAACATTGCAAAATAACTTAATCTCAGGAATGCAATATAGGTTTAACATATTTCACCACATTTACAGAATAAAGAATATCATAAGATGATTTCAAAGGTGCAGAAAACATTTCACAAAATTCAGCAAACATTAATGTTGAAATTTTTGGCAAAGAAAGAAAAGAAACAAACTTGCTCCATTGGATAAAGGACATGTATGAAAAGCCTACAGCTAATGTCATCCTACCTAGTGATGTGTTAGATATGCACCACCCTCACCACTGGTATGGGGACAATACATGGCTATTTGATCTCATGACTTCTATTCAAAATTGTACTATCATTCTGAGACAGTGCAATAAGGAAATCAAGAGAAATAAAATTAATTAATATTGGAAAGAAGAAGAAAAAATGCCTAATTCCCATAGGGCATGAAGTAAAGTGTTGGGAATACATAAAGGAAATAGACAAAAATCCAATAATAATTAATGAGACAAATTGAGAAGATGGCAGGGAAGAAGGTCAGTATTTACAAATCATTTACTATATACTATAGCAACATATATATATGTGTGTGTATGTGTGTTCTGTATATATATATACAGAATAGAAAAATGAGGCATAAGTTTCTTCATGATACATTTCACTTGTTTTCTGAGATGCAGCTACACTATATGCCTTGGATGATGTGAGATATACTGTATGCTTATATTAAAAAAAAGAGCCCTCGTTTCTTTTTTGTTTGTTTGTTTGTTTTATTTTTAAAGAAGCCTTAGATTACATAAATGTTACATAAAAAATATGAGGGATTCTCATATGACCCACCACCTCTCCTCCCACATGCACACACATTAACAACATCCTTCATTAGTGTGGTACATTTGTTACAATTGATAAACACATATTGAAGCATTGCTACTAACCATGGACTATAGTTTCCATTACAGTTTACACTCTGTCCCACAAAATTTTTTTAGGTTATGACAAAATATATAATGGCCTGTATCCATCATTGCAATGTCATGCAGGACAATTCTAATGTCCCCAAAATGCCCCCATATTACACCTATTCTTACCTCTCCCTCCCCTCAGAACCTGTGGTAGCCACTGCTGTTATATCAATGATAAAAGTTTTTCCATTGCTAAAATAATAAAAAGTATATAATAGAATAATAAGTCTATTTTAGTCCATTGTTCATTCCCCAATTTTCAGGATTTGGGAATGGTCATGCCCACTCTGTTTCTAATTGAGAGGGGGCTTAGATCCCATGGGGCAGATGGATGGAACAGTCTTGCTTGCAACTTCAGAATCTCTCTGTCCTTGGGATGAATGTTGTCCATCATCATGTCCTTGTTAGTTTCCTTGAGTGAGTCCAATGAACTGGAGAGTAGGTGTTGCAACTCTGCTGAGATTCAGGGCTCAACTGGCAGCACATGAACAGTCCAAAGACTTAAGTCTCTGGAACATGTATTTAACAAGTATAGTGCTAATTGTAGGTTCAAATAAAAGGAGCAAAAGAGTGAAGTGTAGAGAAACTATAAATGAGTCCAACTCTGTCACATGGAGCAGCATAAATTCCAAAGTAAGGCTCTCTGACAGGGTGCAAATTTCCTGAGCTTGTTTTTCCTGCTTTTAGTGTCTGGATGGCTCTAGAGCCCACTGTTTGAGGCACTGTTTACTGTGACAGTAAATGAGATCCTGCTGAGATTTGCATAAGTGTAACCTCTTGAATGACCTCCCAACTCACTTTGAAATCTCTTAGCCAAAAAAATTCATTTAAATTTAATAGTTCCTCCTTTTGGTCAAGGTATTTTTCCAGATGCATTGCTTGATAATAATTCCTTGGTGCCAGGGAGGCTCATCCCTGGGAGTCATATCCCATGTTGTGGGGGGAACATAGTGAGTTTATATGCTGATTTTGGCTTAGAGAGAGGTCACATTTGTGGAACAAGGAGGAAGACTTTCAGGAGATAACTCTTAGGCAATATATAATACTAGGTTAAGTTTCAACTTCACAAGAAAAGTTTCATAAGTACAGTAATCAATATCAAGGGCCTGACATAATGGTCTCTCTTCCATCATTAAGCACTACCCTTGTACTTGGGAGATTCTAACCATCCTATTAGAGAATATAGCAGAACTCCCCAGGAAGGGAATTCAATATTCTTTCAGTTATTGTGTGGGTCTCCACCTACCAAGACAATGACTCATGAACACTTGAAGAGGTGGAGGTGTACCCCTCTCTACACAGTCCCACATCACCAACACCCTGCACCAGTGATCCTTTCCTGACACATTTGTGACCCTTCTGTGACCCAAAACCTCTCCAAAAATAAGCCAACAAAATAACCAAATAAAATTAATAAGGAAATGAAATAATAATAAGTTTTAAAAATAAAATAGAAAAAAAATGTGCAATGATATAAAAAAATTTTTAAACATTGTGACTTTCATCACTTTACGATTTGTTGTCTTATATGTACAGTCATTTTCTTCCATATATTCCCCCAGTGTCTTTTTTTTTTTTTTCATTTTTTCTTTATAGAACCTTTAGGCTACAGAAAAATCACATTGAAAATATAGGGTATTCCCATATATCCAATGTCCTCCCCCTTTAACACTCTCCCCTATTAATAACATTTTACATACTGATAGACATTTATTATAATTGATGTAAAAATATTGAAGCATTCTATTAACTGTGGTCAATGGTTTACATTATGGGTTACATTTTGGACAGTGCATGTTTACATTTTGATGAAATTTAAAATAACCTGTATCTGTTATTGCAAGATCATGCAGAACAATTCTGATGCTCTAAAATTGTCTTATGTTCCTTCTATTCTATTCTTCCCTTCCCCCTTCCCCTGGAAACTATGGTAACCACTAAGTTTCAATCTTTAAAGAATAAGATACATAGTTGCTTGCAATAATATTGAGGACTTGAAATATTGGTCTGTTTTCTTTTATTAGGCACTGCCTATATTCTCGAGGGATTCTTGTCCCTCTAATTGAGAACATATCAGTACCCCCCAGGATGGGAGTTTAATATTTTCTTGTTTATTGTGGGTATCTCCACCCACTGATATAAGGCAGTATGACAAGATGAACACTTACAAATTCCACAGAAGCATGCCCCAGGTGCGCCCTAACCCGTATATCCTGCCACATTCAACACGTTAAAGCAGTAATCCTCCCCTTCCAATATTTGCCAAAAGAACATTCCCAACATTGTAGTGTAACCACAGACCTGCAAATCCCTAGAGTTCACCAGCTCCTTCCTCTGACCCTCCCCCCAGTTCCATGTATAATCGAACCAAATCCACCCACCCTACTCCCTTTCACAGACCAACACCGTGGAAACCAATAGGATTACTGCACCACACTCACGCCCATCTACTGCCCAACAACACCCTTCCACCTTATCATAGATTTTTGCCCACATGGACATCAGATCACCACCCTCCACTCCCTTTCTACTTCCTGATAACTTATCTTCCAGACTCTAGCTCTGTGAGTCCGCTCAAATTGTTTAAGTCATATCAGTGAGGTGATATAATATTTGTCTTTCAGTGCTTCACTTACTTCATTCAACATAAGGTCTTCAAGATTCATCCATGTTATCCTGTGTGTTAATACTGCATTCCTTCTTACAGCTA
Organism: Tolypeutes matacus; assembly: GCA_026826555.1. Lineage (NCBI taxonomy): Eukaryota > Metazoa > Chordata > Mammalia > Cingulata > Chlamyphoridae > Tolypeutes > Tolypeutes matacus. Next base: position 171,379 of record JAKSZT010054436.1, on the reverse strand, counting down.
AGTAATATTCCATTGTATGTATACCACAGTTTACTTATCCATTCATCTGTTGATGGACATTTGGGTTGCTTCCAGCTTTTGACATAGTGTATAGTGATGCTATGAACAATGGTGTGCATATATCAGTTTGTGTCCCTGTTTTCAATTCTTCTGTGCATATACCCAGCAGTGGGATTGCTGGATCATATGGAATTTCTATAGTCAGCTTCCCAAGGAACTGCCAAACTGTCCTCTACAATGGCTGCACCATTCTACATTCCCACCAGCAATAATGTTTGCCTGAAAAATGAATGACTTAGTGTTTTACTTATCTCCATAACTTTTCATGATGTCATATACTTAGGAGAATACAGGGCTTTTTGAACTTTAGTGTGGAATGAGTTGCTACGAAGGTGCTTTGTGAGAATCCAGGGTCAAGTCACCAAAGAAACTTTCATTAAATATCCCTTTATTGCTCAGAATAAAGAGGCTAGAAAGGCACATCTCATTGGCACTTAAGTCCTATTATGGCCTGTATCCCCAAGATGGCCAAAACTGCTCTGAGTTGAGGTCTGCAGATGGGAATTCCTCAAGCCCCACTTCACCCTAGAAAAGACAGAACAATCTATACTGTTTGAGCGTAGCTTTTATCTACCTTGGGGAGAGGGTCTGCCACTGAGAATCCCTGCACAGTGAGCATCTGAGGTGGCTTGTTACATTTTCCAGGTTGAAGGTCTGGCAGGGGCTTTTCATCAGAATTAATATCTCCCCTAGGATCTGGACTGAAACACAATAAAAATTTTTTAAAAGGTGCTGGTATCTAAAGGCTAGAGGATGATCATATAGCGTGTATGTGTTTGTGAGTTGCCCAGAGAATGAGGTGGGGTAGGCGTGGTCTGAGGGATGGTTGCTTAACTTGTGTCTGCTATTCTCCTTACAATTAGTGTAAAAATCATTCACTTGGGAAGCTTGTTAATAAAGCAAATTTAACGAACATTTGTTTCAGAAAGACTAATGTGAGATATTGAGGCTTCATATGAACAAATTACCCAGAGAATTTCAATCGAGGTGGGGACACAGTCAAAATGCTTCAATGAACATATGTTAATAAAAGAACAAAGTATCTTCAAATTAAATGAAATTGCATACAGTATTTTGAGGATAATCAATAGCAATGACAATGTTTTACTAAAGAAAATAAATTAAGTTTTTGCATATTGAGTATTTAAGCTATTAACCAATGCCTGAATCTATCAAAAATATTACTATTTCCTCTGTCTTTTTAGCTTTCCTCACATCACAAACTTGAGCTAAAACCCCTCTTTCATTCTCTCTCGATGCTTTCATTTTTGCCCTTTCTCTCATATTTAAAGACGATTTTCAGCCTTCCCAATTCTTATCTTCTTTAAAAATGCATCACAAAACTTACTTTACTATAAGTTTTTGAAACCCAGGACAGAGTTCTCTATTCACATCTAAACCTCCAGTATTCAGGACACTGGTACTGAATACTTGTCAAATAATTTCATATAGGTTATTGTTAACCCCTACTGATCATTAATTATGTAACATGTTGTAGTGTCTATGCTCATTGCATGCAATAACAGATTTAATGACAAAAATATAACATGGTAGATACTAGTATTACACCCATTTTATAGATGACTAAAATCAGTTACAGAAAGATGAAGTAACTGAGCCTAGGTCATACTGCTAGTGGGCACTAGATCAGCACTACCATATTCTTATTTCAGAATCTCTCTTATCAGGTGCAGCTGCAATATATTGCCACCCTAGTCTTTAACTTGCCAGGAAATACCTATATAGACACAGAAGGCCTTGGGGAATAAAATGATAAGGAAGAGCTAGTACAAGGACTCAATGATATCCTTGCATAGTACAACATAAAAAGGGGTGGGGATGGGGTTGAGTAATTTATCTTTCCCTTAACCATGCAGCTTACTGGTATACTAATAGACACCTCCTATGCAGGCTGAACCATAATATGTGATGAATCATACTCTAACATTAAGGAATACCATACTTAGACGCAATCGTAAAATTTGCATTAGGAGTCAGTAGAGAGCCCTGGATTACAATATTGTTTCTGCAGTTTGATTAGTAACTATGGGAAAGCCACTATTTCTCCATTTGTAAGTGGCAATAATAAGGTGTCTTGCATTCCTCTCAAGCTGTTGTGGACATCAAACTGAATATTCAAAAAGTAAATATTTATTAATTTTGAAGATTTTGTACATTTAAGCACTGTTGACATATAAGTGAAGAAAACCTTCAAAAATGTCTCCTTTCTAGAACTCACATTCTAGTGTGCAGAGACAAATAGTGTTGCAAGTGAGTAAGTAAATAAATGATGTTGCAAATGGCATTAAAGGTTATAGAGAAAATTAAAGGTAACGGAGTTTTGGGGAAAGGGTGCTGTTGAAATTTTAAATAGGAACATCAAGTATACCTCACTGAAAAGGTGACATTTTCTAAGCAACAAAATGAAGGAGGAAAAATATCTTGGGAAAGGTCTTCTAGGAAGAATAAACAGAAGATAAAAGATTCGACACATGATCACTCTCTGGAAACTGTTAGTGGACTGAATGTTCATGTGTGTGTGCAGAATTCATGGTGAGAAATGAAGAAAATTCTAGCTGAGAATTTCCCTAAGAAAAAATGTTTCACTTCATTGGAAGACAGATACAGTAGTCAAGACTATCAATGGTCTTCACTGGACAACAGGGGTAAGAAGTAAGTAGCACCTTCTCTTGAAGAATTGTATAGCAGTAAATACCAGAAAACAGCACTTTTATTTCTGTGATAGCAACAAGGTGCCATTAAGGGATATTTTCTTACTCCTTTGCACCCAGGAGACTCCAGATAGAAAACAGATGGTGGTTACCAAAATAGAGACAAAAGAGAGGAAAAAGCTCAGGAAATGGGACTTTGAGATAAAAAAAAAAGATAGTAAAAAATGGGATTTTAGGGATTCGCTAACAGAGGACTTATTCATTGCATGTCACGTAAAGACTGCCTTTTGGCTCAGAATGGGTTCTGACTCACAAGCTCCGTGAGATATACCCAATTTAAGTAAAGCAGAAGCACTGAAAACTGGAAAAGGGTAAAGAAGTTACTACGTATAGGATATGTTTACTGAGAAAGATAAGGTGGGGAGTTTGTGTCAGGCCAGAGAAAAAGGTGAATGCCCTTCTGAACAGGGTTTACAGTCACTATCAAGAGGAGCCTCTACCCAATGGCACAGGCTGTGGAAGAACTCACTGGGCAAAAGAAAGTTATGGGTAATTTGGAACTGACACTAGCTACATAATCCATATGGCTCAGTGAAAAATAAAAATGTGGGGACTCTTGCAAAAAACATATTAAGAATTTGATAATAAATTATTTATTTAATAATTCAATTATTTAATAACTTATTAAGAAGACCCACCTTTTGAGCTGAGTGTTCTGTCCAACCACACAGGTCTCACACCCATCAAGAAGGCTTTGCCTGGGCCTAGAGGCTGACAAGAGGAATTTAGCAGCAGAAGGAGAGCACACACACACACACACAGCAGTAGAGCAAGCAACCAAAAAGGAAGTGTTTCAGCTAGGTGAAGATGCCATCTCAAAGCAGCAGCAGTCTATATAAATTTTATAGACCCTTCAATTACATTCAGTTATATGCTAATGTGAAAACACTATTTTGGGAAAATAAAGACAGAATTAAGAAAACATTTCAATGACAACTCATTGTAAGAATGGTTCTTAAGCTTCCTTTGTTTGGTCTCCACCATTAACTCATTGGAAACGCCATTAAAACTATGGATTCAAAATAAATGCACATGCATACATACACAAATGCACAAGAATGTAAGTGGCTCTAGATTCCCTGAACCAACTATAAGAACTCCTTCTCCAGCCACTTGTGCAAATGCAATTATGTGTGCGTCTGCTTTTCTTGGTTTCTTTGCACCAAGTGACAGTTCTGTAGAATATTGTCCAGAAGGAGGAAAGCAAATTCCAAAAAGCCTGTTTACAGGGAAATTAATTGACGCTCAACTCTGCTATTTAAAATAGAAAGGGAAAAATATATGTGAAATATAACACAAAGGGTAGGAGGTGATATATACTTATACAATCACATGTGAAATGTAACTCATGAAATATAAAGTGACAAATTTTGAAGTATAAGCATGCAGTGATAAATTAGCAAGGTATATTTCAATCCTTAAAGAAACCATCACCATTATCAAAAGGGTGTAGTTTAAAAAAAATAAAGGAAAATCAAATGGAATAATAACAAAATATTAATTTAACTCAAAAGAGGTCAGAAAAAGTGGAACCAAGGAAAAGAGGAACAGAAGAAAAAGACAATTGAGAGAAAGAGAATTAGAAATTTTATTCTCTTTCATACCAAATAATCAACAATTACATTGAATGTAAATAATTAATCCCATTAATTCATAGATTTCCAGACTGCAAAATTAAAAACCATATGACAACATGGATGAACCTGGAGGATATTATGTTGAACGAAGCAAGCCAGACACAAAAGAACAAATACTGTATGATTGTGTTACTATGAACAAAATATATTGTACAACATATTGTATGATTCCATTTTTATAAAATGTAAATATAAATCAATTTATAAGGATGAAATTTGATTATAGATATGTAGGGTTAGGGAAGGTATGATAATGTTTTTCTTTTTGGAGCAATGATATAATTCTAAAGTTTTTGTAATGATGATTGCCCAATATTGTGTTTATACTAAAGACCATTAATTATACACTTTAGATAGATCGTAGGGTATGTGAATATATCTCAATAAAGCTACTTAATAAGTAAATAAATAATTGTTCAAGAATAGCCAGAAATAGCAGCTTTATACAGCAGGGGAAAAGAGAGAGAGATTGAGAGGTGAAGAATTTTTCTGTTTGTCTGTTTTTTTTTTATTATTATTATTATTATTATTATTATTGAAATAATGAAATTGCTTTAATAATGATAGAAGTGATAAATGCACAACTATGTAATTTTACCAAATACCCTTGATTGTACACCTTGGATGAATTGTATGCTTTATTAATAAGTATCAGTCAAATTGATACTTATTGAGTATTTAAGCATATTGAGTATTTTAGCTATTAACCAATGCCTGTATCCATCATTATAAAATGATAGAAAGTGATGAAATTTGATAGATAAGCTTTAAAAATATGGTATAATGATAGATCAATAGATAGACAGACAGACAGATAGATGATAGACATAGATAGATGATAGATAAGTGTCTCAGAGAAGAGGAAAAACTTATTTACCCTTTAAATATCAATTAAGTACAGTTGCTAAAGGCAAAACAATTTTGCTTACTGGGAGTTTCTGATTGGCCAGAGCAATTTCCAACCCTCCCTCAGAGTACATCCCCCTCTAATGACATATAAAAACAGCTATTTCTCCCTAGATCTATCCTTAGGAAGGAAATTATTAATACTGCTTAGCTAAGCATAATCAGGAATAAAACCAATATCCAAATAAAAGGAGGTACTCTATTTGTTAAGACCCATTGCTTCTTCAAAGCCTCCATTTCTCTAACTCTATAATTTTAGTCCTTCTTCCAACATCACCTTATTCTATTTTGTTTTTTCAAATAAAATTATTAGAGAAATTATTCTCCCTAGATTGAAGAGTGAGAGGGAGGAGGTGGGTTCCTATAGCTCATTGCTCCAGATCCACAAACTCAAGTCTGAACCCCCTCTTTTCCATGCCACCCCCAACCACTTATATAAGCAATTTCTTCAGAGAGAGGTAACTGTTATCAAGAATCATAGTCTCTGCTCTTATTCAGAAGTCAGGAAAAAGTGTAAGAAGATGTGTGACTTAAAGCCTCAAGAGAGCTAAATTGAAAATAAAGGAAATTCAAGGAACTGAACTGAGGGCATTATTATTAAACTGTTTATATTAGTAAGGAATTAGAGCACAACAGGACATACCAGTTGGGAATGTGTGACCCACACTGGAGCTTCTCAAACTTTAATATGCTTACAAATCACCTGGGGATTTGATTAAAATACAGATTTGCATACAGAAGATCTGATGTCAGAATGTGATTGTGCATTTCTAACAAGCTCCAAGGAAAAATCAATGTTGCAGATTCATGGATCATATTTTGGGAAATGAGAGCCTAGATTTAAAACTACAGGTCCTTTATCCCTGGCCTTTACCCATTTAGCTGAGACACGTGAGACATATCCATAGAGACCATCAAATTCCATCATCGAAATGCAAGGAAATTTGAGCTAAAGTTTTAAAATCATGGTTTATTGGACAGTGCAGGCATTACTGTCATAGGGATCATGTTTTGTCTGAGGATATTTTTCAAGGCCTGCTTTATATCTTTGTTTCGCAGACTGTAGATCAGTGGATTAAGCACTGGACTTACAAATGTTTAGAAAACAGCTATTATTTTGGATTCCTCAACAGTTTTATCTGTCAGAGGTCTTACATACATGCAGAATAGTGTCCTCTAAAATAGGGTGACACCTATCATGTGAGAACCACAGGTGGAGAATGCCTTGTGTTGTTCTTCAATTGATTTGATCTGGAGGATGGAAGCAATAATAAAGGCATAGGACACCAGGATGATGGTGAGGGAAGTGGAGAGGTTGAAGCCTGATGATATGAGCATGGCGTGTTCTTTGATATAAGTATCAGACAAAGAAAGTTTAATGAACAGTGGCTCAGCACAGGAGAAGTGGTTGATGATGTTGGACCTGCAGAAGGACAAGTGGAAGGTCAGGATGGCCTGGAACAGACCATCTGAGAAGCCACGGACGTAAGGAAATGTGGCCAAGCAGTTGCAAACTCTCCTGGACATTTTCACGCTGTAGCACAGTGGGTTGCATATGCTCACGTAGCAGTCATAGGCCATTGCTGCCAGCATGTAGAGCTTGGTAAGGAAGAGTGTGATGAAAATATAACACTGTGTAAAGCAGCCAGCATAGGAAATGATCTTCCTCTCTGATAAGAAAGCAGTCACCATATGTGGGGTTGCATTCGAGTTGTAGCACAAGTCCACAAAGGCTAAGTTAGTAAGGAAGAAGTACATGGGGGTGTGAAGAAATGAGTCCACTCTGAATAACACCATCATGCCCAGGTTTTATAAGAGTGTGAGAAGGTAAACAACCAGAAACAACACAAAGAGGAGAGGCTGTAGTTCTGGGTGATCTGTAAGTCCCAGGAGAATGAATTCTGTTATTGCACTGCCATTTTTAGTGAGCATTTCCTGAACACCTGTGCTTGATCTTGAAACAGATGGAAACAAAGAAGACAAATAGGTACAATTCATATTCAAGACAATTGAAACTATTTTCTGTAAATCTGTACAAGTCTTCTGATATTATCACTTTATGGTTACTAAACAGTCATAACTCTATGAAGTCATTATTTCATTTTCCTTTGTATTAAATTTCTTGTAGATTTCTAGGTGTATTCCTATACTTATAGGTTAGATTTACTGATAATGATACTTATACCTATGCCTATACCTCTATCTTCACCTATGCAATCTATCTATACAATAGACCTGTGTGTCTACTGTCTCTTAGAAATTGTCTTTGTTCTCAAATTCTATTATTGGAAAAGACCCAATTCACAGGCCCCTACTTTGTGAAGCATTTCTCATTTCTCCCATCATACATGAGACAACAAATTATATTTTGCTCCATGTTTCTAGCTTGCTCTATCATCCATCCATTTATCTATCTATCTATCTATCTATCTATCTATCTATCTATCTATCTATCCATCCATCCATTTATCTATAAATGTACCTGCTTTCTCCTCTACATATAACAATACTTCAAAGCCAAGGACAATGTCTTTACTGTACCATGACTGTTCAGTAAATATTTATGTACTGAGTAAAAAATAAGAAAATAAAAATTGGTGTGTGACTGAAAGAATGAATGACACATTGTTTTACAAATTTCTCTATCCCTGTTGAACCTTGCATGAGTTTGTAAATTTAGGAGAAAAAAGTGTTTGTGAACATTTGTGTACAAACCAGTTCCTTGGGAAGCTTGTTAATCAAGCAAATTCACAGGAAATTTGTTTCATAAAGCTGAGACCTTCATATTTAACTAAATATCTATAGAATTCTAATGTATGTGTTCTATGCAGAGACACAGTCATCTTGTTTAAATTACATATATCAAATAAAAGAACAAAGCACCTTCAAATTAAATGAAGTCTTACATAGTACTTTGATGATGGTCAATACCAATGACTTAATGTGGTAATAAAATAAATTAAGTTTTTGCATATTGAGTATTTAAGCTATTAACCAATGCCTGTATCTATCAAAAAAGATTACTATTTCCTCTGTGTGTTTAGCTCTCCTCACATCACAAACTACTGCTAAAACCCCTCTCTCTTTCTCTCAAGATGCTTTCATTTTTGCCCTTTCTCTCATATTTAAAGATGATTTTCAGCTTCCCAATTCTTATCTCCTTTAAAAATGAATCACAAAAACTTACTTTAGTATAAGTTTTTGAAGCCCAGTATAGAGTTTTCTATTCACATCTAAACCTCCAGTATTCAGGACAGTAAGTACTGAATACTTGTCGAATAAATTCATAATGGTTATTGTTAACTCATATTGATAATTAATTATGTAACAGGTTGTAGCTTCTATGCTCATTGCATGCAATAACAGATTTAGTGACAAAAATACTACACGGTAGATACTACTATTATACCCATTTTATACATAACTAAAATCACTTACAAAAGATGAATTAACTGAGCCTAGGTCATATTGTTAGTGGGCACAAGATCAGCAATACCATGTCAAACTCACCTTATTTCAGAATCTCTCTTATTAGGTGCAGCTGCAGTATATTGCCACCCTAATCTTGAACTTGCCAGGAAATACCTATATAGACACAGAAGGCCTTGGGGAATAAAATGATAAGGAAGAGCTAGGACAAGGGCACAATGGTATCCTTTCATAGTGCAACATAAAAAAGGGGGGTGGGGTGGGCTGAGTCATCTATCTTTCCCTTAACCATGCAGCTTACTGGTATACTAATAGATACCTACTATGCAGGCTGACCTATAATACATGATCAATTGTACTCTAACATTAGGGAATGTCATACTTAGAAGCAATAGCAAAATTTGCATTAGGAGTCAGTAGAGAGCCCTGGATTACAATATTGTTTCTGCATTTTAATTGATTAGTAACTATGGGCAAGACATTCTATTTCTCCATTTGTAAGTGGCAATAATAAGGTGTCCTGCATTCCTCTCAAGCTGTTGTGGACATCAAACTGAATATTCAAAAAGTAAATATTGATTAATGTTCAAGATTTTGGACATTTAAGCACTGTTGACATATAAGTGAAGAAAACCTTCAAAAATGCCTCCTTTCTAGAACTCACATTAGTGTGCAGAGACAGATAGTGTTGCAAGTGAGTAAGTAAATAATTGATGCTGCAAATGACATTAAAGGTTATGGAGAAAACTAAAGGTAATGGAGTTTTGGGGAAAGGGTGCTGTTGAAATTTTAAATAGGAACATCAAGTATACCTCACTGAAAAGGTGACATTTTTTAAGCAACAAAATGAAGGAGGAATAATATTTTGGGAAAGGTCTTCTAGGAAGAATAAACAGAAGATAAAAGATTCCACACATGATCACTCTTTGGAAACTGTTGGTGGAGTGAGTGTGTATGTGTGTATGCAGAATTCATGGTGAGAAATGCAGAAAATTCTAGCTGAGAATTTCCCTAAGAAAAAATGTTTCACTTCATTAGATGACAGATACAGTATTCTAAGGACTTCCCTATCAAGAGTATCAATGATCTTCACTGGACACAGGGGTAAGAAGTCAGTAGCACCTTCTCTTGAAGAATTGTCTAGCAGTAAATACCAGAAAACAGCACATTTATTTCTGTGACAGCAGCAAGGTGCCAATAAGAGATATTTTCTTACTCCTCTGCACCCAGAAACTCCAGATAGAAAACAGATGGTGGTGCGAATATTCTCACTGTCCTGATTCTGTGATAATCAGGGTGGGCTA